>JBAMDO010000158.1:0-126603 GCA_037074765.1 Mansonella perstans
CGAAATTTAAAATTATTTGAGTGAATTTTTCATTTCAAATATACTAATTAGTTTGTAGTTTACAAGAATTTTGCATATTTCGTTTTCTTTTCTTTAAAAAAAAGAATCGCTTCTATATGTGTTTCTTTTATTTCCAATAAAATTTTTGGTGTTTTTTTTTTTTTTTTTTGAAGGTACAGCTAGAGAGAGTTATGCATTTGCTTTTTTATTTTCTGTAGTAGTGTTAAATGAAACGGAACGGATAGCAAAACGGAAAATGATAAGTGATAATCGTGAACGACGAAAGTTGGAACATCTGAGAACTGTACTAAGAGCTAATTCATTGGCTGATAAGCAGAGCGAATTTCAAGCACGAATAGATCAAGTGACAGCAAATTATTGCAAAATTCTGGACAACCCATTGGAGGTGAGATAGGGTTTAATCATTGTTCTAATGATGTTACAATATTATATTAAAAACTGTTAATGCTTTATTATTTTAAAATTGAGTTCCTTACAATGTGGGACATTAATTATTTGCTAAATAGGAGCATTTTCAAAAAAAAATAGGTATTAATTTACAAATTCTTAGTTGTAAATTGGAAATTTTTAAATTTGTCTTTTTTATCATCTCTTAAATTACATTCATATATTATTATGAATTTACTAACTTCAACTTTTTTAAACTGACATTTCCAAATTTTCATCATTTCATATTAATTACGTCGTATGTAATTAATTAGGGAAAAAATGTTTAGCATTATTGATAGCAATGAAATTTCCTTCTTTTTTTTGCAACAATTTTAACAAATTAATTTTTAATTTTATAGCATAAATTCAAATCAGACGCAAAATGCGAACGATTATCTGAATTGACCAAACTAGTTAAGCAACAAATACGACGATTTGCTGAAACAATAGAAATTTATCATACAGTTTGTTAAATTAAATCCATCGAAATTTGATATTTTAATTTTAAATTATTTCTAAAAATTTTGCACGTAGGAATTTTGCAAAAAGTTTTTTTTTCATATGCATATGCATAAATTTATATGCTACTTATAGCATGTAACTCTTAATTGCATATTTATGTTCAATAAATCGATTCGTTTGTTTTTTTAGCTGAATGATTTGGAACAAGAGATAATTGTTGCAAAAAGTTGGCTAGTGGTAAAAATCCTACAAGTTATTCATGAATTCAATCCTACAGAATGTTGTCTGATGTTAGCGAACAACACAACTTACATAGCTGCCTCTAATAGCCATTGTCAGTTGGAATTGGATAAAACAACGAAAATTTTTGAAAATTTGATAAATTTGGCTAAAAGTTTTCATTGCATGCAATTGGATAATCGGCAATTAGCTTTGCTATCAGCATTGCTAATTTACAATCCTGAAAATGTAAAAGAATGCGTAAGTTGATTAAGTTATTTATCTTGCCAAGCAACCATTATCACCACTGTTATAATTATTATTATTGTTATTGTAATAATAATCCTATAGGAATCATTTGCAGTTGATTTTTTTGCTAAATTACTATAATTTATTGATGTTCTACCTTTTCATAAGGCTTTCAACTATTTGAATTAACGATAACTGATTAATTGTAATTAAATATACAATCAAATCATTTCATTGTTCACTTATTATTTTTCATTTATAACGAATTCATGCTTTTCGCTTTTTTTTGCCGATGGAATTTAAATTGTTGAAAGATTTTATTTGGACTTTGAGACAACAAATTTTAGAAGGAAAAAATTGATAAAGTACATATGGAATTATGGAAATGCTTGCAAAGTATTACTGAAATGAATGATGATGAATCGATTGATTTACTGCATTGGCCAAATCTTCTTGTTCGAATACCGTATTTGCTCGTTACGGTTTCCAATATGCAGAATTTTTTTTGCAACGAAAATAACATCAATGCAGCAGCAAACATTCTCCTTTTTAAATTTTCATGAAATAATTTAGAGAAATAATCGAGATAGTTCATTGAAATAGATAAGATAGAAGATAGAAGTTACAAGTAAGTGATAATATAGAAGATAGAAATTACAGGTAAGTGATAAGATAGAAGATAGCAATGGTAGGTAAGTGATAAAATAGAAGTTAGTGAATTGAGATGGAAGACACTAGATAGATTTGCTGGCAGTTATTTTGAGAATTGGACTAATCATTTTATAAGATCTTCATGACAAAAGGTGGTTTAAACTCGGACAGATTCATTTCAGTTCATGGACGAACGGTCAAACTTCAGTAATATTTAATGTAAAATGTTTAATGTGAGTGTGACTTATTTAGGATTCAGAGGAAAGCTTAGGAGTTACAGATTAACGAAAGATTTAATGAGTATATGAAACACTAGAATTTAAGCGTAGAGGTTAAATGTGTCGACATGGATAGCAAAGTTTAAAAAAGATGTTTGGCGTGAGAATGTGAAATATTCAGAGACAAATTTGACAGAAACATGGGTGGTTAAACTTGAGCAAATAATTTGGCGTGAGAGCATCAATGATATTAGACCGTGAACATGATGTATCTGATTGAAACATCGATGGCCGAAGCATTTGGGTAAGCGTTCTAAAGTAGGAGTGTGAATTTTAGAGTATTAGCGCGGATAAATTCGATCGAAATATGAAAGATCACATATACATTTAGGTAAATGTTTGTCGTGACAATAGAATGTTAAAATATGAAAAAAGAAATTTAACGGAGCATGGACGGTCTAAACTTCAGTAAATGTTTGACGTGAGAACGGAATATTAATTTGAGCACGGTAAATTCGACTGAAACGTGAATGGTCGTGCTTCTGACTGAAAGGTGGATGGTCATGTTTATGTATCAGTGTGTCTCGTATATGTCTGTGCGTGCGTGTGTATGGGTGCGGTTGCGTAAAGTGTTTGATGTGAAAAGTTGAATCCGTGAAATTAGCTGCACTTTCATAGAATGATTTACCAAAACATCAATTGCTATGATTTGAGCTATCCTAAGAAAAAACTGACATAGATATTAACTCTTAAGAGATTAATATTTGACATAATTTGCAAAATCGTAGAATCAAATTAGTGAAATTAATTCGATGACGAAAACGCAGATAATTTGCCACATTAAGCATAAAGAAATTAAGATAAAGTATAGATATTCAATGAAGGTAAATAAGTTCATAGGTAATAAGAAAAGATGAGTTTATAAGTAGCAAAAAAAGTATTTGGTAAGTTATACTTTTTGTTTTTCCTTGTAACTTAAAATATTACAAATAATATTGGAAACAACTGAACCAATGAAGATGCATGCAATCAGGTAAGTTAATTTTTTAATTTCACTCAAATTTTTAGCAAATACTTTTTTGAAAAGAACTTTGAATTCAAATATTGAAAATAGTTTAAATCTAGCGATCAGTTTTTAATTGATAATAAATTATTGACTTCCATATTATATGCAAATGCAAATGTATTAATTTATATTTGTTTTTTTCAGATACGATTCAAAAAAATTCAAAACGACAGAAATGGAAATTTTTAACTTTTTTTTAGCAAAAATATTTTTGTTTTTTGAAAGCATTTTGAAAGATTTAAGAAAAAAATTTTTCGCAGACTTTTTTTGAATTTTAAAAATATTTGAAAATTTAAACAAATATATTTTAAAGAACCATTTAACAAAATTTTTGAAATGGAATAAAAAAAATATTAAAAATGGTTTTTCCATTTTTTTTTGGTTTCAAAAAACCATTTTCTTAAAAAGTTTTACATTTGTTAAAATGTTAAAAATCTCAAATTTAGAAAAAAAGATTCAAAAAAAATATTTCAGGAAATACAAATCATACAATTTTTTCTTTTTTGGCTAATATTTCCAAATTTTTTTTTCCTGAAAAAATTTTCGAACAATTTTTGATTATTTTACAAAAAAATTTGTAAAAGTTAATAATAATAAAATTAATAATGATAATTAATACATTTTTTTTCGACTATGAATACAATTTTACGATTATTTTAGCAATACTTTTTTTCGTATATCTTTCGAAATAAAACTTTTTTTTCCTGCAATCGCTTCAGTTATTTGTTGCATGCAACATTTCATTCATTCAACGCATATTAAATTTTGTTTAAATCAATTCCGGTATAATTAATTGCTGTTAATTACTAAAAAACATCGTCGTATGAGTACTAATATAAATAACGTTTCTATTTATTTTTTATTTTTAGCTTTTTTCTTTTTCTAAAATATACTGTTATACTGGAATATAAAATATTAGGCATTTATTATAAATAATTAATTATGATATAAAGTTCTACTGTCACTCACATTCAAAATTGAATAGAAGCATTTAGTAAGACCAATGATTAATGTATTAGTAAGACTACTGATCAGTTATAATTAGTGGATTGGAATAACTTAATGATTAATTTTAAAAATTTGCGAAGAAAAAAAAATGAAATAATTATGGCTAAAAGAAAGTGAAATTCAAGGCATCCATCAATGCCAAATTTGAATGAATCGGATATAACAACGATATCTGATTAATAGCAACAACAATTTGTCGTTCTAGCTATTAAATAACAATATGGCTATTATTTACATAACGATGACAAAATTGTAGCAAAAATATATCAGTTGAAAAAATTGCTGTTAATACAATAAATATTTGGGGCTAATTAATTATCCCTTATAAATTAGTAATAATTTGATTCTTTTTTGGCATCTCTTTGATGCGATTTTTTTTCATCTATCATTTCGTGCTATTTCATTGCAACAATTATCATAAAAACTAGTTTGTAAACTGATTGATAATTTTTGTGGCAATGACAATTTATCATTGTGACATACTTGAACGGCTGATTCGGTGAAAAACATTTCCATCGATTCACTGTGACTGTCATTTTCGTCTGCATCTATCATATTGTATACAGCTTGTAGTAGCAGATGATAATTAATGTAATTATTTGACAACAGTGATAAGATGTGATATGAAGTGAAGCATTGCAAATAACAAATGATTAGCATATTTTAGCATAAATAATGTATTGCAATAATTATGCGAATATGATCAATAAAATGTAAAAGATTGAGAAATTTTAATTAAATATAAATTAAAATTATAACTAAAAGAGTTTGTGTTAAAATAAAATTGAAAAATATAAGAAATTGAAAAATACAACAATTGGTAATTGAAATTATATTGAAGCTAAAAGATTTAATGAATATGAAATTTCAACTTTGGAAAAAAAATTAAATTAATTGAAGAATTAAATTACATAAAAAACCTTACGCAGAGACGAAATTGATTTTGGTGTCAGTTCTTTTGTTGTGGATATATTTTAAAATTTTGTTATGTGAAGTAATATTATGTTTCGGATTACCGTATATAGTTAATGGTTTTGATTGGATGATATTTTGTTTCATACCAATGTATTGGACCAATTGCTTCAATCAATTCAGGAAGTTTGTAAAATTGAACCTCATAAATGATTAAGCTCAGCTTATAGTCACACTTGGCAATGGATAACTTTTCCCATAACGCAAATAACCGAGTATGGTACGAAAAACATCATCATTACGATCGATAAATAAGTGACTGTTCTGAAAAATTGACCAGTTGATTGGTCAATAAAAAGTAATGATTTCAATCAACTCATTGATAAAACTCTTTTATTTTTATAAAGATTCCTTAAGGATTAGCTGATAGTAATTAGTTTGCAAGGATTAATTAATGAAGTAAATTTGATAAAGCTTACTTATTTTTTCTTGTTTTTTTTTTTTTTAAAATTTTAAAAGCAAAACATAAAATGAATTTTCGGTACAAAACTGAAATTATTTACATCGGCATATGTTAAACAAAATGAATTTCACATGTGTTTAAACTATAAGATAATCATTTACTACATAAAGAGATAATTGTTAGAAATTGAATAAATTTTAAACAATTTGTTTTTACTTAGTGAAAATCTAAAATTAGTATTTTAGTACTGATTCGTGCTTTTCATTTTTTTTTACAAATTGTCAAAGTTCATTAATGATTTCAATTTTAATTTTCCTTAAGAAACAAAAATTTTACCGAATCCAGCAAGTGATGCCAATTAGTGGTAAAAATTGTTGAAAATAACACTGTTCAATGAAAATGAGTGTTACTAGTTTAGTTTTAAATAAACTTCCACCAATATCCAGAATGATTGTCGTTCATCCATTTTAAAATATTTTATCCATATCAGCTGTAAAATTAAATTTAAATTTGTTAAATCTTTTTCGTTTTTTTGCAATTAAAATAAATTGATGACAAAAAAAGAAATTAATTCCAGATGAAAATTAAAGCGATTTTAAGAAAGAATTGATATAAATATATTTTTAAGTGATCAATATTTGAATTTGGAACATATGAAAGATAATTTGCAAAACTGTAGAATTAAAGTAGTGAAATTTCCGGTATTTCCTATTATTTATTAATTAGATGATGAAAACTTGAATAATGAACAATATAGTGAGCATAAAGGAACTGAGGAAAAATATGCATAGTAAATGAAGATAAACAAATTCATAGGAATAAGAAAAGACAAGTTTATAAGTAATAAGAAAAGTAATTGGCAAATTTTACTTTCTTTATCTTTATGACATGCAATAGTACAGAAACAAACTGAACTAATGAAAGTGCATCAAATAAGTTTAAATTTTAATTTCACTCAAATTTTTAATACTAAATTTCTTAAGAAAATTCAACTGTATATTAAGCGAAAAACTGCAATTTATTTTTTTTTTAAAAAAATGTTCCAATACTTCGAATAATTTAATCTTTCTTTTTTTCCTTGAAAAAATATTTTATGGTTAACATAATCCATAACAACTGTATTTAGTGACAACATGAAGAATCAAAAATCACAAAGTGCTGTCAGAATGAAATTTAATAGTGTATTAGTTTTCGTGGGCTATTCTCACAATAAAACTCAGAAATTGAAAAGAGTGAATTTGAAAAATTCAATAAATCTTACAAAATACGTATGATTTGTAATTGTTACAAAGATTTGAAAAGAAAATTTGTCACAGACTCAATAAACCTGCGATGTTATGCAAAACTCGCAATCAGCACACACAAAATCAATACAAAATAGAAAAATAAAAAAAATAATTACTATTGAAAATTCAGGTGAATGAAATTATAGAACCTGTAGATGTAGTGCAGCTAAATTATCGTAAATTATCGTAAAAAGAGAAAAATTTCAATAGATGCAGTAAATCTAGGATGATGATGTATGAAAATTTTCAAATACTCAACAATCATTTCAAATTAAGAAAGATGTTCGGTGAAATAAATGAAACTGTAGAACTGTAGATGTATACTGGATGTACTAATTATGTGTTAGGTATAGATAAACTCCAAATTACTGTAATTTATCATAATGATTATAAAGCAAATTGTAACAAATTCAACAAATCAAGATGAATGTTTGTAAAATTTTCAAATACTTAACAATTATTTCAAACCAGAAAGGTAGAAGAAATTGATTATTGCTAAAATCTTATGGTGACATAAATGAGAATATATAGGAAAAGGTGATGTGCTTGAGCAAACTTCCTAACAATCATCTAATACTCTCCCAATTTAATACATTCTTTCAAAAGTAAGCATTACCTTAGATTGACTCACCCATCGTTCATTTCGTTTCTAAAAGGAAAATAAAAGATTCAATTTGCGATATAAAAAATTACTAAACAGTTAAATAGAATGCTAACTATGTCATGTAACTTAATTACAATTAATCACAGCTAAATGTTCAATTAATGCTGATGCACTGTGCGCCGAATGTTTTTCATAATATTAGTGCATGCATATTAATTACACCATGAAACAACACATTAATTACAGTAAATTAATTAGTAAAAACAAATTATTAATATCATACAAGTAATAATAATTACTAATTAGAATCAAATGTTTAATTAACCATTTAGCATGTTTAGTTTTTTAACTTTTGCAAGCTGTTTTTACTTATTCTTTTCTTAATACTTTACTATTAAAGATTAATTTATCAACTTTTTTTGCACGCTAAATAAATTTTACCTGATTAAATTTAATTCAGCATAGCTTTCTAGTTTTTTTTTTCAACCCGAATGATTTTTCAAACTATTGTATCAATCAGTTATAGTTCAGATTCAAAGGATACAATCAATTATAGTGCAGATTCAAAGAATCAATTATAATTCAGATTCAAAGCATGATGCATAATGTCGGGAAAAAAAGAAAATTCCTCGCATTTCTATCACGTTCATTAGAAAACGGCAATTCGGGAATTAGAATTTTTCAATATTTTGAAAAATTTTTACAAATTTTTTTAATTCTTAATTTTGGTCCAAAATAGTGCAAGTTGTTGTAATTAAATATTTGAGAGTTTCGATAGTTTTCAAATTTGTTTAATTAACCATTTAGCATGTTTAGTTTTTTAACTTTTGCAAACTTTTTTTACTTATTCCTTTCTTAATACTTTACTATTAAATTTACTTTTGCATATTTTTTTATTTCATTTGCAAATATTTCTTATTTGTTTTCTATTGAACAAGATAGAATTGAGAATTTTTTGCAATGTATAGATTCTTGCTAAAATTTTACTTTATAATTGATCCATCTGTAAGTATAGAAGTGTTTCGATAAATTATTGGCTTTGATTTTGCTGAGTTTTTCGGTGTAATGTCAAATTTGTACAAACGATTGCAGTTCATTTGACTGAAAATCTTGAATTGCCATATCAGTGGTTTTGAATTTCAAAAATGAATCGATATAGCTCGAAGTATTTCAAATGTAATCGTTCGTATTTCTTATCATTTCTCAATAATTCCTGATATTTGCAATGTTAGGATTCTCGATAAGAATTATGAAATAAGATAGGATCAGCATGAGATTATGATAACGGATACTGCAATATAAATATTTTAGTACTGATTACGAGATATAGCTCATTTAATTTGTAAAAGAATTCGAATTTAACCAAAAAAAAAACATTATCGAATTAAGAGACATATATAGACTTATGAGAATGAGTAGAGATTGAAAGGAAAAAAGAGAGGAAGAGACAATAGTAGTTACTAGCAATATGATGATACATCGACCAAATAAAGATTGAGAACAGTGAGGAAGAACATATGTTAGTGAGAGGCGCAGAGATTGAGAAAAATTTGAGACATGATCATTAGATTAGGTGAAAAAATTGTAATGTAGAAATGGGATTAATAAAATGGAAGAAAAGTAAATGTTTACTAATGAGAAACAGAGATTGATGGGAAGTGCGAAATGAAATGTCGTTAGAGAATGCAGAGATGGTTAAATGATAATTATGAGAGTAAGAGAGGATTGAGTGTAAAGAGTGTTTTTGGATAGAGAATGCAAGGGTTAGTAAGTAAGCGTTTGTCATTTAATAATTAAGCATATGATTAAGTAATTATAAGTGAAAAAAAAGAGAGGAAAAATAAGTGTGAAAATTAAGGTTAAAAGGATATAAAGAGAGAGAGAGAGAGAGTTAAGGATTTGTAGAGATCGGATAAAGACGAATAACGAATGAACTCTGACCTTTCTATTGATTATATCTTTATCAGTGCGTATCTAGTGTATAAATCTGTACAAATGCATTATTATTACTTCCATTGATTATTTAATTTAATTTAATTTTTTTTCTTTTATTCTAATTTTATTTCTAATTTATAATTCAACGATGTAAGCTTACTGGAACAATAAATGGCTTCAAAATTGGTAGAATTATCATCAGTTCGTTGTTTTGGCGGATATCAACGAATCTTCTCACATTATAGGTTTATTATTATTGATTGATGGAAAGATAAGATAAAAATATTGATAAATAATTGATTATTATCAAGTATGATTGCAAATTTTTGAAAGCTTTGATAAATATATAGAATGTAATGATGTTAGCTTTTCATTTACAATCAAAATTACAAAAATTTTTGCAATTTCTTAGTGTTTTGTTCAAATATTTGCTTTTAAATTTAAAATCAACATACGATTTATTTCTTGCCTATTTGTCTGAAAATTTTATGATTTTATAATATTTAGTTTAAATTTTTTTTTTTTTTTAAATTTTAATGAACAGAAAAGATTACGGCATTGGAAGTTAACACTGAAATGTTTCGCATGATCGAATTTTTTTCTCAACTTCATTAAATATGCTTATTTGATTGCTACTGTTAAAAATAATGTTTGCAGTAACACGCTAAAATGTACGATGAAATTTGGTATTTATATACCAGATTTGAAGCCTTGTGAAAAAGTACCAGTTCTGATGTACCTTTCAGGTAAATCTATCTGAATAATTTATAAAGTCACAGTATAATAATTGTCTAGAAACCAAACAATCCAAAAATGGTAATTTTAGAATTTTCTCTTTTTTTGTAACTCATAGTACGCTCTGTTGCCCTAAGAGTCCAGTTTTGTTGCGATATACTAGCTCTTTAGAGATATTCCAAGTGTAGATTAAATTTAAACCAAAAAATAAAATTCAGTTGAGGTCTAGATTAGAGAAAAAATTGAGAGAGAGAAAAAAAAGAGCTGAGAGAGAAAATTTTAGGGTTAAGATCCTGGAATCGGTTGCAAGGAAAAAAGTTTTCAAAATAAAAATTCTTATATCAGTTGCAAGTAAAATAGAAGATTGTTCGAGTGTTTCTCTTAAATGTAACAAAGTTATTCCCTGCTTCTGGCATGTAGTGTGCTGTAATCTCTTAATGTTCCACTGAAAAAGTTATTTAGGTCTTACATGTACCGAAGTAAATTTTATCGAGAAAAGTGGCTTTCAGCGCGCTGCAACAAAGCACAAAATGGTAGTGATAAATGCTGATACCAGTCCGAGAGGTGTTGACATTCCCGGCGACTCCGATTGTTGGGATTTCGGCAAAGGTTTTTCTTTGGACTATTTTATATTTTTCTTTAAAATATGCACTTCAGCACCGCAACCATTAACGATTACTTAGTTGTAATAACAACTAGTAATAAATAAGAAATAATTTTTGTTTTCAAAAAAATTTTTGTTCACCATCTTAATTTCGAGGATTTTGCCAACTGATTATAGGAATTGTAATTAAAATCAAAGCATTAAATTAATCCATATTTTCTTCGCTAAGTGCTAATATCAGTCCGAGAGTTGTTAACATTCTCGGTGACTCAGATTGTTGAGATTCCGGCAAAGGTTTTTTTGTTTTCGAGCGGTAATGTAAACCCTGTACTTTTTTAAGGTGCTGGTTTTTACGTTGATGCAACAGAACCAAAATGGAATGAGCATTACCAAATGTATACATATATCACGGATGAATTGCCTCATATAGTGCGATCAAGTTTTGCCGAATGTGATTCATATCAATGGGGAATAATGGGACATAGTATGGGCGGACATGGTGCAATAGTGATTGGCCTGAGAAATCCGGAAAAATTCTTAAGTATCTCGGCATTCGCTCCTATTTGTAACCCAATGAATTGCAGTTGGGGTAGGAAGGTGTATTCTTAATATTAATAGTATTGGATTAATACTGTAAGTCGATCGCAAATATAGAAACGTGTAACGAAATATGTCCTTGCGATAAGCAGAGCAAAAAAAGTGCGAAAGTTTAATGGCTAAAAATACCAATTATAAAGTCAGTATTCTTTAAATTATTTGAAATCTAGAGACTGAGAAAGAAATCAAGGAAGCAACGAGGATTTATTGTTGCATCTAAAAATGTTTTCCAAACATTAGTATTTTTAGCCATTTTATGTACCACATATATACATTAGCAGCAGTAACTTACTTTCGGATGTGATGGTAATGGAATTCTTCGTTCCTTTTCCCAAATTTTTCATATTACTGAAAACTTTCCTTCATTTTTGCTTGAAGTTTCTGCAATTTTCTGCAATACATACCTTAACTGATTACCTTAATTAGAGAAGGAAAGTGGTGGATGGTGATAATATGTCAGTTCATTTGTAATTTAAATTAATCATGTTTAATTTTGCAGGCATTTCTTGGTTATCTCGGTCCCTTGGAAGAAAACTGGAAAGTTTATGATTCTCTGGAATTGATCAAAGATTATGATGGAGAAACGAGGAAAATTTTGATCGACCAAGGTACAGCGGATAAATTTCTTACTCAACAGCAATTGCAACCGCAAAGACTAGAAAGCATCAACAACAATAAGGTATATGTTTTTGCATCATCCTACATTTTTAAACAGTTGCTTTTTATCGTTTAGAGAAGCGAACCAATTTTTTTTAAATTAAAAGAAATCATCAATTCCATGGTTTTTTTGAGAGAAATTTTCATAAAAGTATTGTATTCAAATGCTCAGTGTGCAGGATCAAATACACATTGTGAAAAATGATTTAATTCGTAATTCTTGCGTTACCCTAATATTTTTCAGGTTCAAATTAAAATAAGATATCAGGAAGGTTATGATCATTCCTACTTTTTTATTGCATCATTCATTGATGATCATTTCGCATTTCATCGTGAAATTTTGTCCAGAAAAAAACAGTGATTTGTTATTATAGTTGGGAAAAAGCGAAGTGACGTTTTGTACAAATATTATGATCTGAGTTATGTTGAAAACAATGTTTCATAAAGTTGTTTTCAATTTCTTATTGTGCAGTAATTTGCATTATTCCAAAGTATTGACTGTATTCTCTCCAACATTTGAGATGTAATCATGTTGTAAGCATTTGAGGGCTTCCTTGTTTATTACCAGTCTCCAAGCTATCATGCTTGTAAACAAAGTACCCATCGTGAGAATGTAGTCTTTTAATCAAGCATCTATCAACATGTAATCCTTTATCCTTAGTTTGAGTATTTATCTATCAGTTCTTTGTGACTATAAAAGAACCATTCGTATTGCTCAGTTTCCCATATCATCTTCAGCTATCCAATTGTTCGAGCTCCTTTAAATTAATCGAGGTACACAAACGATTAAATTGAGCGATTCAGTCTTTACTATTTGTATGTACTGATATCACTTCATCAATTCACTTAATAAATTCGACAATTATAACTATTATGTCGGAGATAGGATTTCATTGTAACTTTTTGTATTGGTTTTTTTTTTTTTTTTTTTTTTTGACATCGCAATGTATTGTATACTTCGTCTTCTTGGTTTTTTGTAATTTTTTAATGAATCAAAAAAAATTATTCAGTTGTAATTGAAAATTTATCTTATCAATGCGCATACTATGTACATAAAATTCAAAACAAAGACATTGTCTGTTAATAATTTTGACAAGAAATATTTGACTTTTGGCGGATATTTTGATGTTAAGATTTAAAAACTTATTCGATCCAATTTAGTTAAGCAATTGATGCATCGAATGTCATTTAGTGGTATTTGAAGTGAACTAGGCTTGAATACATTGAAAGTTTAGACTTTGCTAATATTGCTATTAATTGTTGGGACAACGATAAGTTCCTTTTTTCCTTTTTGCTTTAAATTAATTAATTGAATTCACATTAATAGATGGGACCGATGATGAGATTTTCCCAATCGAGATAACTGTTATTGCATGGTGACCCATTTACTTAAAAGCACGGGCTGCTCTATTGTAAAGTTTGTGGTTGAATTTTGTGCGGGCGTGTTTTACGTAATCTGGTAATGGCTTCCTGCGAAGAGGATGTATTGCGAATTGGCAGAAAATTTGAACGAATGATACAAGGAACTAAAACGGTTAGTTAATTTACTTTATTTCGAGTAAAATGAAAGTGTTAAAAGTTCTTTCAGGCATATATTGCTGTGACTTTTTTGATGTCGAAATTTTTACCAACTAATCGATACATTCATATATCATTCAACTTGCAGTTTTTATTTGGCATTCAATTTCGATTTATTTAATCAATTTGATTCGATGTATTGCGCTATGTTTAATTGTGATATGGTTTATGATTTAACATGTCGAATTTTAAAATATCGCTTATACTTTGCTCAAAATTTGAACTCCACGCATCACGTTTTGGCGTAGGGATGACGTTTATGACTAAAAATGAGATCAAAAATGGAGTAGTTAGGTTTCACTTTAGTGAAAACTCAAAATTAGCCGATATAAGTCCTCACGAATGCGTCGAATAAGAAATCAATATCAGTATTATGACAGAAAAAGATCCATGTGCTCATTGCTCAAAGCAGTACTCCTTTGCAATATATCTATTTGATAAGGAAGCATTTATGTGTTATATACCGGAAGCAGTACTGATGTGGAAAAAGATTGTAACTTCGCATGATCTATCATTTCTAGATGGACGATGCAATGGAATTGTTGGACGCATTATCGGCATTACCTGTTGACATAAATATTCTCACGGTAAGTTATTCTACAATCTTCATATTCATTGGATTTTTCCATATACTGTTAGGGAGGTCGAAAACAATGTATAGTGGTGATTGTACTTTTATGATGATATTATTAGTGAAGGCAATTATAGAAAACTCGTATTGGTATGACAATCAATGATTTGCGAAAGAAAACCAGCGATGAACATATTGCCAAGCGAGCTAAAGCTTTGATTAAGGTATCTAACGTTCGCTTAACATCACTGTTCGATTTTTTGGACCAGCTTTACCGAATTTTGTCGTTGTTAAAAATTGTTTTTGTTTTTGCGATAAGTGCAGGAATGATACGATATTATTTGAATAATCAGCAGTGCTTGTCACTGAGGAAAAATATTTCTTCATCTCCTAAATTGATATCCTTAATGATGTTTATAAAGTATGATAACAATGTCAAGGGAAGTAACAGTACAATACTGGTCATTCATTAATTGCTTCCATCCCTATGACGCAAATTTTTCCTTTTTCTTTGTAATACTCTCTCATTACGGGAAAGTGCAGATCATTTGAGTTAGTGGTATGGTTTGATTTGGTTTAGTGGAATAATATGTGATAAATTAATGTTTCTTGTTTTTTCACATACGAAATGTTTTCGTGAAAAAGTTGTAAAATTGGCGGCGTTACAAAATATGTTTTGAAATAAAAGATTCAAATGTTAGTTACGTAACATTAAAGAGATGCATTGTGCTAATTGCTCGATAAACGATTAATCTGAGATGTCCGATTTATTTCCCGAAAAAAAAATAATGACGCGAAGTATATAGAGTATACAGTGTAGTGAACTGAACAGCAGTGGATTTTTTCCGCTGTACAAAAACATCTTGGATTTTCGTTTGTTGCGCATTGTTTTTTGTTAAATTAGGCAATAGTTTACGCATTCCGTTCATGTTGTAGATTATCTTTAAGTAATTTGATAACTTATTACTGATTTGGCATATTGTTTCTAATAGGTTGCTCACTTTGTATGTATTTCACTTGTTTTCTTTTTTCTGAAGTTGTAATTCATTCTCAGGAATGGAAGGTATTGTTGGCGAATAAAACGAGTAGTAGTAAGGGCGATACGAAAGATGCGATGGCAAAGAACAGTTCATCAGTATCCGTTTCTTCAACTGCATTTAATGACAGTTCCAAAAATTTATCACAGTCTTCTGTACCACAAAACAGTACTTCCGGTATGGCTAATTCTTCAACACCTCCACTTACAGCCAGGAAACAGCTTCTTCCTGATGAGGTATGGGATTAACGATCCGCAAAACTGACAAATCATGGACCGAGCGTTAGTAGTGTTTAGTTGCTACTGAATGTAATCTACCAAACGTTCTTTTGGCGTATTGTTCGTTAATATGGTTTCAGTACTTGATAAGGTCTGCAGATCGGATTTTATGATTGATTTTGTAAATGCGTTTTTATTAATTTTTTGAAGTTGTAATTTTGCAGGTCAGAAATAAATGCGCTACGATGATTCTCGATGCTCTGCTTTCAAGGGAACTCCCGGATGGAACTCTTGATCCCGAAGAATTGGCAATTCGGACTGAAAAAAAACTATTTGAGGTGAGAGATTTTTAGTCTCTATTTGTAATATTAGTTTAGTTTGGAAATACCTTCTCTACAAGTTCCTCACCTAATTTATACGTACATTTAAAAAAATTAAAAAGTATTACGCATGGTATTCTACCAAAATATGAAATAGAATTAAGTTCGTCAAAAATTGAGATTTTTCATCAAATGTTGGTTAATAACATTGAGATAAATCGAGGATAGAGAATAGGAGTAAAGTAAAGTTTTCGGTTTTTTCTTTATTTTTAGATCTTTAAGGAGTAAGTATAATTTTTTTAAGTAATATTTTCAGTTTTATTTTGATTAATGATATATAGAAGTGTCGAATATTTACAATATCAGATTACATTTGCAATAAATTTTTAGATTTCTTACTAACTTTTGATGATATATGAACCTTTAAATCGAGCCATTAGCGAGGTAGAGACAAATTTAAGATAAAAGTAATCGTTTGCTATGTTCAGGTGCATCGCGATACTTCAGAGAAATATAGAGCAGCTCTGCGAAGTAGAGTATTCAACCTACGTGATAAAAAGAATTTGGTTCTCCGTGAAAATGTGTTGATTGGTGCTGTAACTCCGGAAAAGTATTTATTTATTTCAGCATAATCATTTAGCATATAGTGATAGTCGCTTATATCTCTTTTTTTAAATCTATAATACCTATCTTATTTTTATTGCCTATTTTGCAGTTTTTTCATTCTTAAATAACCATATTTAAATGTTAAAAATAAGTTTTATATGGCAAATTGAAGATTTTTTCCCGACACAGATTTCTGTTACCATTTTGGAGATCTGTATATTCATTTTTTCTTTTAGTTCTTAGTTTTTGCTAGATTTTAGTTCAGGCATTGCTATTAGTGTTTGTAGGGAAAACTTGTTTCATTTTTGAAGAATTTAAATTGACTTATTTGACTACATCATTAACAAAATTTCAAGATGGAAATGTCGATGATGAGTGAAATAGGATTTTTATATTATGTTTGGTTCTAATTATTACAGTATTTATTCTTCATTAATTGTATTAGAATGGTTACTTTCAAATTTCGATTTGCTTGTGCTGGGAGCATTCTTAATGAATTTATTCAGTGTACCAAATTTGCCACTGATTAGAGATAAGATATTTTGCCACTGTGTTACTTTTACTAATGAGCTAATAGCAGAAAAAACAAGAAAAATGGAGAAGAAATGGAAGGAATAGGTCGTGTTATTTTTTTTGACAATAATTGGTACAGTATACATATGGTATGATCTCATCTATTTGCTTAGTATTTGGTGTAAACTTGTTTCACCATTACACCGTACGACGGATAGTTATGAGAGGGGGGAAGGGTTCAGTGTCTGCTTCACTTTATTTTTTTACATTCTTTAAACTCGTTTTATCCAGCTTGTTTGGAATTTTTGGGAAAAAAATTTTTTAAATTGAGTTTTTGTAATTGAGCGTTTTATGTGTACATAGCGTTCTGTGTGTTCACATTAATAGTAATTAGCGGCTTCCGCTATTTTTTTTCTAGTTTCATAATTGCAGATTCGCAGTAATGACAGCCGATGAAATGGCGTCGGATGAAATGAAAGCTCAGCGGGAGAAATTCACCAAACAGGTTTGAATAGTTAAAAATTTCAAGGTTTTTCATTTTATCGAATGTTCTCATGAATTACATGACTGGTATGATATGACAACAATTGGGTATTATCTAATCAGGATGAGAAGAGACAATGTTGCTGGTTAAACGGTGAATTACTATTATGAGTAGTAGTAATTAATCGGTAAACAGAATTGATTTAATCCTTGGTATCACTAATTTAATTTCTTTCTGATATAACCTTATCGTTATTCTTGCCATTTATTATAGCAGCAAAAAAAAAAATGTACATCGGCATTTCTATTACGAAATGGATTGTATAAATCGCGGAGATTTTATCAGGAGTTGAAATTCTGGACATTTATAATTAAGATTCGATTTTTTAGGCAATTGAAGAATATCAGATGGCAATTCAAGAGGGAACTCCTTCCGACATGTTTAAATGTGGAAAGTGTGGAAAGAAGAATTGTACCTATACACAAGTGCAGACGCGGAGTGCAGATGAACCCATGACCACGTTTGTTTTCTGCCGCGATTGCGGCAATAGGTGGAAGTTTTGTTAGGTGCGGTGATGACGCGCTGTAGACAATGCGATAAAAAATAACCGGACTACAGTTTTGTACAGAAATTTATTTTAATACATCTAAACTTTTGTTTGTTAAAATATGATATTTATAATGACATTTACAGTCTCTGATTTTTTCTGATATCGAAATTTGATCCCTGGTATAGGATATTCGGTTCTATTCTCATAAGTTACGTTAATCTTCATAACGACTTCATATATAATTTTAACGATTTTTTCGATTTATCTTTGACTTAGAAATTTTTTTGCATGCCACAACTCGGATGATATTTCAGTGTGTTAACATTTGTGAACTTCCATTACCTTTAATTTAGCAGTTTAGGATTTTTTTCAACATCTCGAGGGATATCGTATCTTCAGAGCACTGGTTGTGCAAATAATGAAGTTATTTTCTTACTAAGTATAATTCATCTTTTATTTGTTTTGCAGTGATTCACTTTATGACCCGAAATTTTTGAATAAATTGCATTTATAATCACTGCTGACTTTTCATCATGTTTTTAACATAATTTTGAAGATTTTTTGTTGTGTATCCCGAACTAGGAAGCATATTATCCATTTTTGCAAATACTAAAGTTGATTTCATTGGAAATTGACTGATTTAGTGTGTTATGTTGGAGCTGAATAAAACATAGTAGTTGATGCATTCATTTTCATCCGTAATTTCCTGTTTAATCGTACAAAGGTTCATGAATTTCCCGTTTAGTCTTTTAAAGGATCATGAATTTCCCGTTTAATCGTGCGAAGAATCATATAAAAATTATTTCTTAAACAATGAGAACTTTCATTTATGAACAATAGTGAAGAGATTTAGTGAAATGGTTATCTGCTGTTAGTGCTGTGATCAATTATGTTCTCTTTATTATGCGATGTGAAACATGCCTATGTGATAAATGTACAATATTCATTGGGAGATTATATATCATGTTATGGATTGTTCTCTTTTAATAATTATTAAATTTTTAATGTTCTTTTTGTTACAGCATGAATTCTTAGACACTTTTCATCTTCTTCCTAGCACAAAATGTAATTTTAATTAAATGATATTGTTAACGATAAAAACATTTCCAACAACATTCTTTTTTGAGACGTTTTTCTTTATTTGTTCTAATTCATATCATCATCTTATCAGCTTTAAAATATTCTAAAGAAAATCTTCACTTATTCAGCACCTTTTCTTTTTTTGTTACCGAATAAAGGAAATATATATTCAATTAGTAGAAGGAAATGAGCGTAAAAATATGTACATTGCTTACATTTAAATATTATCACAGACTTTTCATTGGGAAAAGTTAAAGTAATAAAGTAAAATTGTTATATGTTATCCTAGAATCTTTCCTTCCATTCTATTAACCTTGAATATTAACAATAGTATTGATATCAATAGCAGTGCTGATATCTTGAATATTAACAGTAGTACTGATATTAATTGCCATTAAACTGCATTCATATAAATTTGTTACAATAATGCAATATTTAAAAGAGGCAGATTTTTTTTTTACAAGCAATTGAGAAAAATTATGGGCAAGAAATAAGTTTGAAAAAAAATCGTATTATCAAAATAAGTTAATTTATTGGCAATCAGGTAAGTGAATTTCTCTTGCTGCTCTCATAATATTAAGTCTGAGAACATAAACAACCATAGAAATTGTAAGTGTAGTAATGGTATATGTATTGGATTAATTAAACTGTAAACAAATTAAAAGTGATTAATTTAGTAAATGAAAAAGTTAATAAATCAATTTCATTATTCACCATAAAATGATAAATTATTGAAGTACTATCGTTGTTGTGTAAAGAAGCAGAAAATTTATTTTTTCTTGAAAATGTCAAGCAAGTAAATTTCAAAATGGAAAAATTTTAACAAGAAAATGATGTGAATTGAGACTAATTCACAAAATGATTGCATGACACTTATATTTCATTTTCTGGTTATTAATATAATAGACAAAATGTTTGATTCTTTTTTTTCAATAGTTTTAATATCCGTTCATTCGCCTATTTCTCTATCTCCTTATGTCCCTCTCTCTCTCTCCTTACATTCTATTTTTTGACTTCTTTGATTTCTGGGAAAAGAAATTTATTTTTTCAACATTTACATAAATTTTTTTCAAATTAACGATTTGTTTTCTATGCTAATCTTAGCTCAATATTAATAATAATAATTATTATTATTACTATTTTTATTGTTATTATTATTACGCAAATTATAATTCATTTCATTCAATGAAAAAAGAATTTAATGTTTAAAAAGTGATTTATTTTTAATGGAATTAACAAATTAAAATAGCCACTGATTTCAATTTAGAATTTCTTATTATTATTACAAATTTTTAAAACTATCATAATTTAGTATAAAGATGAATGACAGGAAAAAAAAACCAGTTTTTCAATGCATTGAAATAATCATTATTCTTTCTTCGATTTCTCCTTTCTCCCTTTTGCTCCTTCTTTTTTCCTTTCTCTCTCTCTCTCTCCCTGTCTCTCTCATGTCCCTTTCCTTGCTCCTTTTACTAAATTTTATCTAATTTATCTTAAAAAATTTCCTTCTATCATTAAATTTAAAATGACAGCAATTTTTAAAAATTTTTTATATATTACATCTTTTTTAATATATATTACGTTTTTATATATAAATTTTTTATATATATTACATCGTTTTTCACTTTTTCAATTTTTTTTTTTTTTTTTTTTCCTTCACAGCTCATATTTATATAGAAGAAAATGGAAATGAATTTAGAATTAACGGGGAAAAGATAAATAATGCTGATCATTTATCCGGTAATGAGCTGTTATTACCATTCATTCATTTATTGTCCTTGCCCGAAGCATATAATAAATTATTTCAAACTTCCACATTTATTGTGCCTCTTATCATTTCCTCGAAATGATAATAATACTTTTATTTCTTCTCCAATTTTGCTAATTTCCAATTTTTAAAATTTTAGCTATTTTTTCCCAGAAATTTATCATTTGCAATTTCTTTTCTTTTTTTTTCGATTTTTGATATTTTACATATTTATTTCTTTTTTTAATATTTAAAATTTAATTTAATAATGTTTTCAATTTTGAACTTTTAATTGCGTTAAAATTTATCATTTCTTGTTTTGTTCTGTGGTTAAAACGGAAAGCATATATATGGTTTGATTAATTGATATAATTACTATAACAGAAAGTATATGCAATCTATTGGTTAATTAATATAATTACAGTAACGGAAATTGTATGGATCGTATTGATTAATTGACGTAATTACAGTGAAGGTAAGTATATGTATCATATTGATTAATTAATATAATTCCCGTAACAGAAAGAATATGTGTCGTATTGATTAATTAATGTAATTATAGTAACGCAAAGTATATATATATATATCGTATTTATTAATAAATATAATTACTGTAATGGGAAATTTAATATGTAGTTATTATTATATAAGTTATATGAAAATAATTTTGCAAAAAAAATCAAATTTAACTGATTGGCCTGTCTATTATTGTCAAAGCTATAAAATTATTTTAAAATAGAAGTAATTTTTAATGTTTTCAAAGAAAGTAAAAAAGGGAAAGAATAGAAATGAAAAAGCTTCATAACATTAAGTCCAACTAAAGGTCATTTTTGTTTCTCAAATGATGATTTGAAAATTTAAAACGTAATTTCAGAGTTTAAATAATGATTTGAATGATAGTTTAAAAATTGAAAACAAAATTTTTTGGCAAAAAATCATAATGCAACAACAAATGTACTTCGTTGCAACAATATCATCTGTATCTTCTTATCAAGCAATATAATAATTTTTCTTTTTAATGATGTCCATTTATTTTCGTAGTAATTATATTGTAATTATTAATCATTATGAATATAGTTATTAGTGATGATGATTAAATTAATTATTCATAGTAATATTAAAAATTTCTTTTATAAATGAATGACATATTTGTTAATTAGAAATTCTGTCACAGTGGAATAATTTGCTTTAACAAATATATCCAATTGATAAAGTAGCAATTCGTAATTTATCTTTGAAGATAGTCTTAATCTTTTCTAAATGGAAAACTGGTATAGGTGCTATAAAATTGCTATAAAATTAAAAAAAACAACTGCTATGAAATTCGTTATCATTAGTTATTGCTATATTCCTGAAACATTCACGTTATTAATTATTGAACAGTAGAAATTGTTGAGGAATGAAAATTTAAAAAATTTGAAATAAAGTACAGTTATTCATCAAACAAATGTCTTTGTATGTTTTTGACATTTAATTTGAACAGTAAAGATTTCTAAATGAAATACTTGATCAATGATCATTGGATGTATCATCTTCTTGCTGTAGAAAGAACAGGAAATTTTCCATAGAATATAAATGATCGCTAATTTTAACAAATTTTAGATGATAATTAATGAGAAATTTTCTTTCCCTTTTTTTCTTGCTATATCAATCAGTCATTTGTTGCTTATTAATACCAGATCATAATTAAATATAGAAATAATGGATCAATTTATCAAATTACAGATGGTAACTAGTGAATATAATGAGTGAAAAATGAGTCTTTTGTCATAATTAATATAATCGTTGCAATAATTATTCATTTGTGAATTGAGCTAAATAAAATTGTTATCAATTTCCAAATATGTTTTTATCAATAGCTGAATTCAAAGAATTAAAAAAAATAGAAAGTTTATTTGAACTTAGAAAAGAAAAAATGAATTAGGGTAAACAGAAAATATTAAAGAAAATATATGGAAAATATAGAAAAATATTAAATTTACTCGAAATGAAAGTAAAACGTGAGTGATAATGTTTGACGAGGGAGAAATATTGATTAATTGATGTAACATGATATAATAAGAAGAACGGGAAGAAATTAACGATGTTAATAGAAACAATTATTAATAACAATTAATAACAAAAACAATTACCGAAAATTGTATTAGTAATAACAGCTAAAACAGTGAAATGAATTATTTTGTTGAAATACAATTTTTATACAACAATCAATGGAAATAATTTTTATAATAAATTATTATTATAAATAATTACAAAATAACATATGAGTTGAAACTAATTGATGATAATCAGCAAAATTAAAAATAACTTTCAAAACAATTATTTAGTAATAATAATAAAGTATTAATGAAAATAATTATGGCAATATTGATAATAATAAAAATAATGATAGTAACAAAAATAATATTGGTAGTAATAATTGCTAATTATTGTTATAAAAATAATTATAGCAAAAACCAACAATAGCAGTTATTATAAGTATTATTGCTATTATTATTAGTGTAAATAACGATGATAATAAAATTAGTAATAATAATTGCTAATTATAGTCATAAAAGTAATTACTGCAAGTACTAATAATAATAGTAATCATAATTATTGTTACTATTATTATTACTGCTAATTATTGTGATTGCTATGGTTATTATTTTTATTATTATTGCTATTGTCATTTTTTGTAAAATAATGAATGCAATGAATGTATAGAAGGAAAAGTTGTAAAAAAATTGGATTGAAAATTCGAAATATTGGAAGTTCTCGTGTTTTAAAGGAGTACTTGAATCAATCAATTATTAGAAGTAAATTTTGTTCAGAGTTGAAAATAATTTGATCGAAAGAATGATTAAAAGAATTCAATTAAGAAAATGAAAGCAATGATTCATTTCAAATTGGCATGAAACGATCGGAGCTCATAATGGTAAGTGATAATTGCGAGTTCATACATATTATAGGGTTAATTAAATACGATATTAACAACAATCAGCGCATTTGTTTTAAATTAATTAAACTTTAGTAATCTGTATCCCATTCTTTTAATCATCGAAATTTTATAAAAGCATGATCTATGTTTGAATTGCAAACTAAATGAGCTTATAGTAATTTATCTTGCAAAATTTATTTGAATTTAAATTGCTAATTAAATCGGAACAAAAAAAAAGCTAAATGAAATAGAAATTAGAAAACATAATGCTATGTGATTATAAAGTTTAATTTCGAAATATTTAACAAATGATTTTTGTTATTTGTAACATAAAAATAATAATAGTAATTATAATGTTTAATACTTATAGTTAATATAAATCAATTAATGCCGTATTGGAAATAAGATGTAATTAATAGGATGATAAAAGAAAAACAAACTTATTTTTGCAAATTATTTATAACAGAAAAGATAAAAATTGTTTGCTGAAATTAATTAGCAATAAAACATTAATAAGAAACAAAATACATGCACATACACACATATATATATATATATATATATACAAATGCGCACACAGACATATATATCCACATGGATATGCAAACGTAATTGATTGTGTACATACTTGAATCTATAAGATAAAGGGAATTTTTTTTGTAATCTTTAAAGTTTGGTTTTTATTATTTCAATCTTAATAATCTTTTAGAAGTGTTAAAAAAGATTCGATAACTAATTTCAGTGGTGCCTAATTAATGTTGATATTAATATTTAATTGTCAATACTTTTGCATTTTAAATAACTGATACGTCGATTATTAAACAGTTAATTATTTGACTAAAGGGACAAATGGATAATAGGAATTTGTTCTTGAATGAAATATTTGAAAGCACAGGAAAAGTGTGTAAAGAAATTAAAATTTCGAACTGAACAAACAATAATGATAATTTGCAAGGAAATTAAAAAAGATTTACCAATAAATAATGTTGCTAAATTTTTTACACCTTGATAATTATCTGTAATAAAATTGAAATGCTTCAATTAGCTTCTGCAATTAATTATTAAAAAAGTAAAGTAATATAGAAAGTATCAAATATTTACATCATTATAATGAATGCAAGGTAGAAGAAAAACAACAAAATTCTATATAAAGAAATTAAAAAAAGGAATGAAAAAAAATGAAAAAAGTAGTGTATAAAAAAAAAGTATTTGCACTTTTCATTTCGTTAACTCGATATTTAAATATGACATTAGTTAATCGAATTTACCATGCATGCCCATATATAAGCTACATTGGGAAAGAAAGATACAGAAAATTAAAAATGATAATATGAATAGATTATTTGCACTTGCAATACAATAATAATCATTACTAATAAATAACTATAGATTCTTAATTAAATTCCAATATGTTAAAATTAGCAATGTTTGTCTCCTTTTCATTTATTTATTCAATTAATGATATGGCAGTGATATGTTCTAGATGAGAAAATAAATTGTTGAACGGTAGTTCAAAAAAAAAGAAAAAAATTGCGAATGCAAAACTAAATTAAATAATTGCAATTTAGCCTCAATTATGATTATTTTCATTGTTAGAACAGCTGATAAGTTAATGATTTTAGAGAACTACTAATTATATTAATTAATATTTGTGGTTATAAACTAATCAATGATGGCAATTTTTAATTTCCTACTTCAATCGTTTTTTTTTATTTTTTATTATTATTTTGATTTAAAAATATTTTTTATAAAATTAAAATTATATTTAAAAAATATGAATTTATTCATGATTACAGATAATTATTTATTGTTTGCTGTTTCAAATCACAAATTGCTGAATTTGAATTATGGCATACTGTTTATTCATTTAGTCATAGATAATTACATGGTAATTCAAATTAAAATTGAATTAAAATTTAGCGACAATGACTTGTTTTCTAAAAAATGATGTTGACGACAAAAAAAATTATTATAAGATTGGTATTTCAAAATTTTAATTTCAATTTCAATTTCAAATTTTTCAGCTAATTTTTTTCCTATTTGTTGCTGGCTGTTATGCTGTACTGCATTTGGATAGTGATGTTCAAGTACAATCAACACCAGCAGTAATTCAGTAAGATTAAATGATCTTCAAAAAATTCATTGCATTGAAATTTTTTTTTTCATTCGTTTTATTTTTGGTGACAATTTGCCAGATCGATTAGTAATTAATGAAAAAAAAAAATGAAATCGGTTGAGAAAAATTTTCTCATTTCTTGTCCTCTTTTTGCATTTAAATTTGATTATTTTGAAATAAGTTCAAGCAAAATATTAATTAGTGCAAAAATTGAATTTAAAAAAAAAAGTCAAGTAAAACGTTTGGCAAAAAAAAAAATGAAATATGAGCAGTAATGTATTTTAAATTCAATCCTTAAACAATAATTTTAATTATTTTGGTAAGCCAAGTAGGTAAATACATCCATTTTTATTTTCATATCGCTAAATTGCTGAATCGCTAAATTTTATTTCTTTTTTTCAAAATTATTTTCATTTCAGTTCGTTCATTTTTTGAGAAATTAAAATTTTAATTCCAAAAAGGATTAAAATAAGTTTCATCTTTTGATTTCGAAACATTTGAATCAGAAAGATTTCTTTTTTAAAGAAATTGTAATTAATTCAAATATAATAAATTTAAAAAGGGACAGAGAAAAAAATTAATTGAAAATTCGTTGCGTTACTGCAATTCAAAGATGATATTTGGAATAAAAAAAAATAATAAAATGAATTTGAAAGAATGGGAAAAGTTTTTCAAACTATAATAAAAAGTTTTCAATTAAAGGAAAGGAATTTTATTTTGGAAGAGTGGAAAAGAATTAATGATGAAAATTTCAAAAATCAAAGAATAATTAAACTAAAACTGATTGGTATTTTTTTCAATGAAAAAAACATTCAAAATGACTAATTCCAGAATTTATCACAATCACTTAAATTATCCTAAATATTATCTAGTTTATATGATAAAATTGAAATTAACGATGACATGTGTTTGAAACATACAGGTGCATTCAGTTTAAAATAGCGACAGCTATCTGAAATAATGATCTGAATTAATTGAATGAACTTTAAGCTTATCAGTAATTTTTTTGTGATGAGCTTCTTTTCGTTCAAAAATGAATGATGATATGCGTGTTATCTTACAGTAATTCTGATGCTGATAATAGTGAAGAAATCAATTCAAATTTATTTATCAATGGTAGTAGCAGTAGTTTACCAGGCTTGGAAGTTCGCATTAATCCAAAAGGCTTTTCATATGCCAGTCTTCTAGCTGGATTAATAGTTGATCGAGAAATTCTACGAATTCATTTACCGGCATCAAAGCAATGCTTTCGACAAGTATCTTTTTCTTTTGAAGTTTTTTTGAATTGCTTTAAAATTTTATTAACTTTAAAATTGCATTTCTTTCTTTTTTAATAAAACTTTTTTTTCAAAGAAAAAAGAAAACATTGAAGTGTGAAAATTTCAGTTAAATAGTTGCATTAAAATTGAGAATTTTGTCATTTCACGATATCGTTGTTCACAATTGGTATCGCTGTATCCGAAACCGACAAATCGTCTCATTCTCAACATTCAAAATCTCGATCTTGAGTAAGTATTAATATTGATAATTTGTGCTTACTTTAAAAGTATTCACAATTCTTTTTTTCAACAAAATCTTACGAAATTTTTAAATTTCAAGTTTCGCTTTTTTTAATGTAATTTTTTAAATGTATTAGTTTAAAAGTTTTAAAGTTTTCCTATAAAATAGTGATCTATTATAAAAATTGCATTAATTATCGTTTTTTCCTTGTATAAATGAATTAAAATTTTGCTCCAAAGCAAATTTCAATATAATTGTTATTATTTTTGATTGAAAAGAATGCTACTAAAAAAAAGAAAATGAATTTTTAAATTTTATTAAATTTTCTTGCAAAACCAATAATTTTTTTTTTCTTTCGGTATAATTTATAAAATTGCAAAAGAAAGTTATATTTGATTATTTTACTTTATTATATAAAATATAAAGAAAATAAAAAAAGAAATAGAAATTCTATGATTTTAGGATATTAGCAGATATCAGTGGTGAAATTAAAGGAATACTACCTATGATGATCAACAATACTGTATACACACAAATCAATCAGGTTAAAAATTACTAATTATATCAATTACAAAAATTTAATTGTCTAAAGATTTTTCAATTTACAGATTTTGGTAAATTACCTTCATTTATGTTTCATTCCATTTCTGGCACAATTGTCCTGTTCTGATTGAATGCAGTGTTTTTTCTTTCGTTCTAAGTTGATAGTTAAATTCAAAACAAAAAATTATATTAGATTTCGGCAATGATTCATTTCACTGTTAATCGTAAATTAAATGGATCACCATATTTCCGTATTGTTAAATGCTACGTAACTCTTGGTTTCACTAATGTATTTTTACGAGATGATCTTTTGGGAGATATTTTCAATTCACATTTTCGAGTAAGTTAACAATTTTACATCTTTAGAGGTAAAACTTTCAACTACTCTAAAAAATTTTAATCTTGAGAAAAAAGATGATAATTAATGCTTATTTTTATGCATTTGCTAATTTTTCATATAAAAGAAAATTTTAATACTTTGATCTTTTCGTTTCAAATTTTTTGAAATCTTTAAACAATAAGATTTTGATGAAAATGTGTCGAAAAATTTTACAGATGATTATTAATTAATTTTTTTCTTTTTTTCTGTAGAAAGTCCTATTATCTTAGAGAATGATGAAATATTACTTTTTCCTTCATTACACTAATCAGATATTGCTAGGATTAAACTACAATGTATTATCGTTTTAAAAAAAACAAATTAAAGTTAAATATGAGCAGGTATCTTAAATCGAATAATTATATACAGTGGCGAAATCAAATTTAGATTTATGTTTAAAACCTATGCCTACTTAATTACAAAATGCAACCGGTCATTGTTATGATGAAAAATGAGAAATAATTGATATTTTAGCTTTTTCATGTTTAATTTCAGCACATTTTTTCAATTCAATTCATGGTCTACTGTTAAAAAATTCACAGAAATTATTTATATAACACTTAAAAGTTAATTGTATATCACGTTTATTATTTAAATATTACTAATATTTCTCAGGTGCATTATTCATAATAATCGAATATCAAAATGAAATATATTCGAGTTTTGTGGAATAGTATTGAAAATAAATTGACTTTGGACTGAAATGCTGAAAATTGCTACTTTAGCTAGTTTATATATTTTTTTATATCAAAAAATTGAAAAATTACAGAAATAAACACTAAATGAAATACGAATTCATTCACTCATTTCTTTTTGCACTTCGAACTTAATTTAATTATACAGTAAGTACTTCCAATGTCACAGTACCAAATCATACAATTTTACGTTACAGTAGTCGAACAGCCTAAAATTGTCTTATTAATTAATAGCTTCAATATTTTTAACAGGGTAGTGTGACAGAACGAATCCGAAAACAAATTCCAATTAAAGTTTGTCATATGATACGAAATATTGTTGAAAGAAAGATAAATTTGCCGCTTCGCACAATACCAAACGTAATTCCACTTAATAAGTTAGCCAATTTCGCGAGACGAACCATTAATAGCATCAAACTGGCTAATTACCCGAAATTTGTAAGTTTTACTAATTGATTTAAATTAATAATTCAAAAATTGAAATTGAAATTTTTAAACAGTAATTTAATATGTCAATTGATATTTACACAATTATATGCATAAATTCGATAAGACGAATACTGCAAAAAGGATGAAAGAGATTTTATTACCAAATGAAATGAAATATTGATTGGATTATTTAAAGAATCAAATTTTAAGTTACGGCACAATGACGGGACAATAATTGCTTGTAGTAATTATAAATATTGCTACCAGAGGAACTTATTTAGATTTTAAAAATTTAAACTTAAATTGAGATTAAAAACATATCAGTTTATGGATCGTGGATGCTTTTTTTTTAATTATCAATTGAAGATTATTTGAATTTCATAAAAAATTTTTTAATAATTCTTTCCGTTTTTCGGAAATTCTTTCCGAAAAAAATTTTTCCGCTAGATTAAAAGTTTACTAATTTGCTGTATTTCACATAATAATAAGTTCGGATAATAAAATTGCAACTTTTTTCCAGTGTTACATGGCAATGTGCAAGGAAAAAATGCAAAAAAATAAAACAATCATTAATTTTTGGTCTCCAGCAACAAATTTACTAATATCGCCTACCATATCTGCCTTTCAACATCGTACCGGAGATGATAGATTAAGACGTAGTATAAATTCAGTTACTACTACTAATACAGTTAGTTTAATGCTTAGCAACATTTTTAACTGAACAAATACAAAATTAAATAAATTCGAAATTTAAAATTAAGGTAATTAATGACAGTCAGAATTGTACATATTTAGACAACAAGTTTTTTTCATTGTTCATAAGCAAAATAAGGTTTACAAATAATTTTTTATCGGATGATTTAATTATTGATAATTTCTTTCAATTTCAAAATTTTGAAAAATTTTCATTAAAAAGCAAAATAAATGGAATTATTACTATTAATTAATTAATCATTTATTAATTATTTACAAATAAGTACATTAATGAAACATAACGTACAGTAATTACTGTGCTTTTAGAATACACATAGAATAAATGGTATGCCGTTAATTGATCATCAACTATCATCAAGAATAAATGCTGAAACATTGCAACGTGTTACATTATCACCTATTTCATCCACGTCTGATCTACATCGAATAATGAACACGTCAATTTTCGCTGATCTATGTGCTGACTGTTCCTCTAGCAATACATCATCTCCCACTTATGATCCGAACAATTTTGATAAATTTATTAATACGGTATATCAATTTTTTTTTTTCTTGAAAAATTTCTAGCAAAAAAAATAATCAAAAAAAAATTTTCAAAAAATTTTTAAATTATTCCTTTATCAAAAATTTTTTTGCAATTTCCTCTCTATTTTATTTTGCAAAATTATGAATTAATAATTAAAGTAAAATTAAAACTTAATTGTTTATTATTACGCAACGTTTTCTCTACTTTCTTTCTCATTGTTAATTAAAACAATACTATTTTAAATTTTCAACAAGAATATGAAGTCAAAAATCACAAAAGGATTATTTTTTGTCATCATTTTTTACAATTTTATTGCCATCTTTTGTTGTTGTTGATTAGTGTTTTCTATTTACAAAAAAAAAATTCGAAATATTAATTAAATAATTAAATCATTAAAAAGTTGGCAATGTTAATTAAATTTACTAAACGATTAAAGATTCGGAATATTAACTGAATTTTCTAAAACGATTCTTTCATTAATTTTATGCATACCTTTCATTTATTTTTGCCTAATATAAATGAAAACCTTTCTTTTATGATTTTTCTTTTTCAGATTTTACCTGGTGTAATGTTAGATATGAATTTAGTGAAAGCATTTGCAACACCTGATTATTTTCAAATTGGTCTACGAGCAGCATTTAGACAGAAAAAATTAGTGGATACGCCATTTTATCCATTTCCGATGCAGTTTCCAAAATTTGACAACGGGAATGAAAAACAAATGCTGGAGATATTAATTAGCGATTATACAATTAATTCACTTCTATATCATATGCATAAGTTATTATTTTTAAATTTATCAGTTATTTCAAAATTAATATTTAAATTTGAACACAAATAGATTTTAACTGAGGATAGGAAAAAATAAAATAAAACTTTTTCATTGCAATCTTTTCGAATTTCTTTTTTATGATTTAAGTTACTTAAAAATTTTTTTGAAATAAATATTTAAGTAAAAAAAAATTTGTGGAAAATCTATTAATAAAATAAAAACTGAATTTTGGCAAAAGTAAAAAAACATTTCCATTCATTAATGATATGGATAAAAACAGGTTGAGATAAATTAACAAATTAATTTCAGAAATGGCATTATTACGTTTCGTATTGGACCTGAAATGCCAAAATTAGGTGGACTGCTAAAAACGACATGTGCTGATGATGATTATGATGATTTTGGCGATTTTGAATTAAAAGTAATCCACTGTATTATTTTCTTTTTAATTTCAAAAATCAATTTAATTTAAAGTTGTAAATTCTTTACAAAAAATAAGTGTTACATATTTACTTTATCAATAATAATAATTAATGATAATAACGATAGTAACAATAATAATAAAATTTTAATTTTGGAATAATTTTTTTTTTGTACAGATTCTTCAGTGAAATGTTAAAACATAAAATCATCAGGTGTTCTTTTTGATATTTAATCAGTTGTTAAAACATAAATTTGAATTCACTGGATAATTTATTGTTTTGAATTTAATAAATTATATAATTATATTTATATTGGAAAAAAATTGCAAATTATATTTTTTGTTTCTTTTTGTGAATAAAAATTTGAAATAGTTTTTTTTTTTTTCTTTTCATTTCATTTTTTTTTCCTCTTTTCTATTACTGCCTTTCATATTGTCATATTTTTGTTAAATAATAACATTTTTTTTTTTTTTTTTTTTTAGGATGATGGAGAATTTGATGACGAGAAAAATTCAACAGAAACATTTTTGAAACGCCTCAAGCGACATATTTCTTCTAATGATAATGATAATAATAATGAGAGTAAAGGAATGACAGAAGACGAGGATATTTTCAGTGAGTTAGGTATATGCTTAGGTGATATTATGCCGGCTATACGAGAAAAATATCCGAGAAAATTAATCCATGTTAAAATTCATTCCAAGCGTACACCATATCTGACATTACTGGCTGAAGACAACGGTTAGTTGGTTGTATTTGAAATTTGTCAAATGTAACTGAAAAATACAAAATGTTCAATTATTAAATTCGGAATACAATAAAAGAAAAAAAATTCATATGCAGGAATGAAATCATTTCTATCGATAGATATAAGATAATAGTATTGATGCGAAAAATGTATGATAAATGTATGCTAATTTAGTTTTTCATAAATAAAAATGATTTCCATAAATTTTCCATAATTTCTTTTGACTTCCATAAAAATTATATTAATGCATGAAGTAATTAATTTATCCGAAATTATGCTTTATTGGCGGATTTTTTTTTACATCAGCATGAAAATGAAGAAAAGGAAATTAAACTTATAACATTTTAAAATTTGAAAGAAAAGAAAACTTTCAAAAAATAGAGGCTGATAAATTCTTTTTACTTTTTTTAATTTTAATTAATCTATTATTCAAGATGAAGGATAATTTCATCACTATAAGCTATTTATATAATTCATTCACACCAATATCCCCGCTACTCACCATCTGTATTTTAGATTTTTTTTTTACAGGTATAGCAAGAGTAGATTTGGAATTGGAAGTTGTATTGTACATTGACGATAGCAATGAAAAAATTGGTAGTGTAGTTATCAATAGTACAATTGATGGTAATATTCAAATAGCAGGCAATAAAATTTTTGTTTTAATAACGATTCAATCCCTAAAATTGACTGATGTGAATCAAAGTCTTGGATTATCACCGGATGCATTGGAAAATTTAGCTAATCTCTCCAAAGACTTCATTGCTCAGGTTATATCTTTAGCTTTTTGCAGAATTCTTTTCCTTTTCAGTAAATCATAAATTTTTTTTTTATCGATGAGATACATTATCAATATGCAATGTGTAAATAAAATGACAATATATTATGTGTTATCAAGGTATACTGATAACACATTGAAAAACTGCTATTTTATTTTATAGATGCACCACTGATAGCATGACGAAGATATAGTGATAATATGCAAATATGATAATAATTTTAAACATTTTATTTCGCACTGAAGAATGAAATAATTGCTAAAAAAAGTGTAAAATAAAATTCCGTATATTCTATTAAATTATTAGCTTAAATAATTTCAATCATTAATTTCTCTTTTTTTGGAACAAAAAAAAAAAAATGAATGAGTATATTAACAATTAAAGGTAATTTTGATTTAATTTTTTGCTAATTTATTTTATCAGCATCGGAAAAATATCACAACTTACTTTACTTCAGCAATTATAGAAAACACGTAGCAAGAATTTCAACTAAAACACAATTGAATTAATTAATTAAGAAATATTGTAAATTTGAATTTGCTATATCATACAATATTTGAGTCATACAGTCGTTGAGTCATACAGTATTTGAGTCATATAGTATTTTGTTCATACAGTGTTTTGGTTATATATTATGTCATATAGTACTTGAATAAGAAAAGTAAGTTTGTAAATAACACATGCTTTTGTATGATTTCTGGAGGCAAGTAATTTTTGTTAATTGTAAGATTTAAAATTTAATTAATTTATACTTTTGTTAAAATTTTTAGAAATGCTTGTCCACGTTTTTTTTTCCTTGCTAAAAATTACACTTAATGAAAATGAACTGAAAATAATATGGAAATGAAAAGTATAGGAGAATGGAAAAAAATTTTGATAGCAATTCAATTATTATTTTTTTTTTTTTGAAATTTCTTTTTGAACGGGTTTTCAGTTTTGTTTTTCAAATCTTTTATAAACAGTGCAATAGAATGTCACAAAAAAAAAATTTGCTTTCTTTCTTTTATTTATTTATTTTACTCATTAGCTATTTTATTTTCGCACAATTGTGATGAAGAAAAATTAAGCGCTAACAATAATTATAACTATTCGATTATTAATGCAATAAATATTCAATTAATTTTGCATTTAATTGTAATTTTTGGCATTTCAAATTAATTTCAAAAAATGTGACAACAGTTATTGTCGCTCTAAAACTAGACATGAATGATTATTACAGTAAAATTTGCAATTAAAATTTAATTCTTCAATTTTTTTCAGACAGCTAACAAAGAATTATCAAAAGGACTTACTGTTGAATTGATGACTGGAAAATTACCGTATAGCCTGATAAAACCACAATTTTCAATTATTGATCATGCCGTTCATGTATCTACTGATTTTAATATACCTGCAAGTGTCTTAGGTATTACATCGTCAACCAATTGTCATCGATCATACAAAGTTTAATTTTCTTTTTTTGCTTTGTGTTCTTTCATTATCAATGATATGTTACTCAAAAAAATCATTTGATAAAATTACAAATTAATTTTTTTTTCAACCTTTTAATGCACATTTCTACATTTGCATAATTTTTACATTAAGAAAACAATTAACTCAATGTACTAATTAAAAATTCATTCCCAATCAACTGAACTATGATCTTTCAACAACTGATTAACAATCGGTTACTAATTAATCTATCGTAATCAAATTGAATAAATACCGACTAATTACTAAAATTGTACAGATACCGATTAATCTATCATTATAATACTATCAGATGCATAATATACCAAGAATGAATGAAGAAAAAAAATGCTTAATAGTTAAAAAAGATAATTATCTCATTTAAAATAATTATTCTTCAATCATCATGAGCAAAAGAAAAAAAAATTAAAACTGAAATTTTATTTACCACTTAGGAAAAAAGTACCGTAAGAATATTTATTGTTAATATTAAAAGAAATATTCGAATTTGCTGAAATTAATTGTTTCATCAATTTCTTTCCCATAATATTTGATGAAAGTTATTTCTGGCAATTAAAATAATTGTGAATATCATGATTACAGTTAAAATTATTTAGCAATTAGACTGGACAAAAATAATAATAATTAGTTATAGAAGAAAACTCAAAAAAAAACTTCTGCACTTATTTTCCTTCTTTTTTTTTAAACTATTAACAAAACTTTTTTTTTTTAAAAGCTATCAATGAAACTTTAAAAAATTAATTGCATGCACTTTTTATGGCATTTTGGATCATGCATGCAAAGAACAATTATCAGTTATCAGTGACAATGCATTTTGAACTATTCTATAGCGATTTGCTTACTGCATAATTTATATCATCAGTCAACAAATACATTACAATGAAATTGATTTCAACAATTCTTTTAACTAAGTTTTGAATGCCAATAATTTTTGAAATTCATATCCCTCCGATAATTTATAAATTTTTTGGAAAACTTCAAAAGTTTCAAAAAGTTATTCTTCCTAAAGATAAAATATTTTTGGTTGAACTTATAAATTGATCTTTAATGTTCACATCATGATATATATAACTACCGCATAAAAAACTCCTGACATAATTTGAATAAATGACGTAGGTCATTTATTAGCATCAAAATTGCGCATTTGCGGCTCCTCTTTTAACTATTCACATTATGTGAAGAAATGTAATAAAAATTGTGTTCTTTTTAAATTTTACTTATTCAAAGACAAAAAATATAATGGATGACAAACAAATGATAACCTTTTATAAGGAATTATCAGGAATGTTAAGTACAAAAAAAAATTATTAACTTCAATCAACAATTACTAACAAAATAATTTTGCAATGTCATAAAGCATTATGTTTTGATAAAAATGGTAATCGTTCACTTTTGAGACATTTAAAATTTCATTTATAAAAATTTTACAATTGCAAAATTTTTTTCAACTCCAGCTTCGGAGGAATTTTTTCTTTTTTCCTTTTGGTATTTAATCAATAAAAAAGGGAAAATATTTCTTGAAACCATTTTGAGCAAAAAAAACTAACATTTAACAATAACAATTCCATTACCATTAAATATTCATGTAATTCTTTCTAGCATTGAAACCGGTTATTTTTTTTATTCCCATCGAAAATTATATTATAATATTAGAAAATCAGGCATTGATATGCAAAAAAAAAATCAAGAAAATGGAAATGAAATTTTTAAAAGGAAATGAAAGTTTTTGGAATGATATTATTGAATTAATTCATACAATAAAAGTGCGATTTCTTCCATTCATAATTAATTAAAATAACAATTTTTTTTTTGTAATTACAAATTTCACTTACAATTAAAATTACACTTTTTTCAAAAAAACGCTATTGATTTCTTTTCAAAAAAAGTTCCATTCTTTTCAAGATTTATAAATAAGTGGAATTAAAAAGAAAATAAAAGCAATAAGTGAAATTAAAAAAAATTGAAAACAATAAGTGAAAATCATAAAAGAAATTAAATACTAAAATATGAAAAGCTTATTAATTAATTGTTTTTTTATGGCTTTCCAAATATCATTTTTACAATTTATTTATACCATTTTCAAAATTTAAAATTAATTGTTGTAATGACTGATATTTGAGCTAATTAATTTTTAAATGTTAATATTAAATCTTTTTTTACTGTTTTTTTCACCTTTGACCACAATATATTCTGTTTTTCTAAGGAAATAAATTATAATTTGAAATATCTGTATTTTACCAGTTCAAATAAAACGCTTAAGGAGAAGTTTCTAACTTACCCATTTTCGATAATCATTACGCATCCTTGATAATGCTGGATTAAAAACAGAAGAAAAAAAAGAACAGTTAACATTGGAAATTTCAAATATAATTAATTAAAATAATTTATGTTCTTTTTTTATTGAAAGGACACTTTGCATGATTGAAATATTTGATGTCTATTTAAAATTTAAAAATTAATTTAGCAATAACGACATGACTGGGTGCAGTGACTTCGCATATATGTTGCAGCTGTTGCGCAAATATTTGAACTAATTCGAATCCAATGATGACACCATGGTGAAATATCGGTACATATTCCTGTGTAGTGGAAAAAAAAACGAACTTACTTTTGTGTTAAGGTTAAAATATTTAATCGAAAATACGTTACTTTTTATTCGAAAGTTACAAAAAATAATGTTCATTTAATGCAGGTAAAAATTTAATTGCAAAAAACTAAATTTTTTTCTATTCAAATTTTTTTGTTAAATTTATCAAAATCATGCATCGTTTTCAAAGAAAAAAAAGAAAAGAGAAGACGAAGTTTAAAGCTGAACAATAAGTAAAATTAAAACTTGAAAGCAAAGAAAAAAAAGAAATGAAGAATAAACCCGAAATAAAAGCATACTACTTGGTAATGATGGTAATCTACGACGAAAAACGCTCCGTTGTGGTTTTTGTTGTTGTTGTTTTAAATTTCTCAGCAGATAATTACGATTGAGTCGTGGTGCTTCTTGCATCAATGATGATTTGATTGTGACAGTTGTTACTGTTGGCTTCAGCACCGATGATGCCGTTGAAGTTTTTGCTGAATAAGAATTGTGAAAATTTGATACAATTTGTGATACACTACGACTCAAGTTAATTATTTTTTGTTTGGTGTAACTGCTTCTGAAAATTGTTACGGTACATTGTTAATTATGTAGAGGAATGAAATGTTAATTTATTGTATGAAATTTTGAAAATTATATTGAATTATATTTTTTTTTTAATTTCAATTAATCAAACAAAAAAATATCAGAAAAAGCAAAAAACTTTGTGATCGTATAATTGCATCGATAACAACTCGTACACCAGCCCATGTTTCTCGACCGGTTGGTACTAATTGTCGCCGATCCAAAAGAAATCCATCAAAATCTGAAAATTGCATCATTACTATTTGTTTTTTTTTTTTTGTTTTGCTCCGAAGATTTCACTTTTTTAAAGCATTTATTTTAAAGCAAAAAACAGAAGAATGATTAAATTTCAATTTAATTACAAACTTGATTCAGCAAAAATTTTTTTGCTCTTCAATTTTCAACGATCATTTATAATTATCATATTAATCATAATACGAGAATTAAATATAAACTAACCATTTTCACCTGGCCTTAGCTCAAGCAGATAAACAAATTTCACTCCAGCTTTAGATTTAGCCCAGTCATCTGAGCCACCGGATGAAGGATCTGAAAAATTTTTTTTTGTGTTAAAATTTAATTTTTTCACTTTTTTTTTTGTTTTTGAATTAATGCAAATATCTTTAAATTAAATTCATTATTTTAACAAATTGCAAAATTAAAATGGAACTTTTAAAAAATATAATTTTAGATAATTTACGAGATTTAACAAAAATTCATTGAAATATTTCAAATTTTAAAAATTAAGACCACCATATTAAAAGACCATACATAATATATCAGCTCCGGTACCAAGTCGGAATTTTGTTCCGTAAACGTTTTCCAGTGCTTTCACTGCTTGTTTTCCAACCTGTTCCTGAATGGGAAAGTATTTTCAATCCTTCTAATCTTGTTTTTCTCTTTCATATCATTTCAGTGTTTAATTTACTTTTTTTTTTGTTTACTATCTAAGACAAGAGAGAGAAAGAGAAAGAAAGAGAGAGAGACGAATAGAAGAAAAGAAATGTAGCAAATTTTTTTGAAAATTTATCAGCTATGACATTGCTTTTTTAATCATTTTTGAAAAAAAAAAATTTCAAATTCAACTTTGTCCACTTTTTTCCATAACTTAACGAAAGCATATCGGAAAAAAACTTTTAGTTCTTAGTTTGAAATAAATGAAAAAAAATTTATCCAGAATTTTGCTATTCTTCTTTTTTAGAATTCTTCATTTCACATAAATATGCATTATTTTAGTTCTAAAGAAAGAAAAAAAACTTTAAAGTCACATAAATTTAATAAATAAAACGACGAATGAAATGACGAAATTATTTGTCGTAAAAATTTTAATTTTACTAAATATTGCAAAAAAAGATTGTTTTAATTAAAGTATTTATGCGAAAAGAATATTGACGAATTGAAAATTGTAAAAAAAAATTTAATGTTTAAAGCGGAAAAAAATTATAAATGAAAATGAATTTTGTCAATTTCTCTTACAAGATCGTTGACATCTTTTGGAAATGCATGAGGTTGATGACCGTATGGATAAATCCACATTTGGCTATATGTATGCAATGTGATAAATGCATCAACTTTACCAAACATTTCCGGTGATAATAATTTGTCGCGTATTGCTCTAATAATTAATTAATGGAATAATGATCAAATAAAATTTAATTTTAGCAAAAAATAACGAGAAAAAATTTAAATAATTCATTTAAAAAAACTCATCATTCAATAATTGCTATCTTCTTTAATGATTAGTATTTAGAACATTAGAGAAAAAATTTCATAAGTTTTATTCTAAAAAATTTTTATTTTCTAAAAAATTTTTTTATTTTTTTTATTCTGTCAATCAATATTGTTATCTTTAATTGCTGTGATTATTTCAAATATATATATATATTTGAAATAATATATATATATATATATATATGTATGCAATGAGTGATTTAATTGATTTCATTTCCATTAATGTTTTTGTGAAGTTTACTTCTTTATAGCATGTCATTTTATATGTCATTTAACGTTTACTAACAGTTAATTTTTGTTTCAAATCAATTTCTTGTAACTGTCAAAAACCTGAGTATATATATATGTACATATAAGTAGCAAACTCGAATAAATGCGTATGTTAAAAATTTTAATGAATATATATATATAAGTTAAATATATATAAAATATAAATATATGACTACATATATAACTTAAATATTATATATATATTTTTTAAACACATACAAACGTAAAACTTAAGAAAAACAAATATATCTAATTAAAAACTGGAGAACCTAATTATTAAGTAAATGATTGTAATTATTATTGAAATTCGATAATGAATACGCTATATTTCTATACAGAATGATTGGCAAAAAAAATATTACAAATTGGGTTAAAAAATATTCGAAATTGTAAATCAAAATTAAAAAATAAAAAACATCATGGCAAAATATAGGGCAATAATTTTAATATGCAAAAAATTGGTAAAATAATTTTGAAAATTAATCGAATAGGTATTTGATAATTTTATAATTGAAAAATCTTAGGGATAGAGATTTTAAATTGCATTGAACAATTATAAAAAATGAAACTAAAAGAAACTGAATTGTTTTAAATTGTAATTCATAACAGCTAGTCAGTATAACAATGTTATTTTACTGAATCATTTTCTTTGAAAAATTATCATTACAATGATAAAATTACCTTGTTTCCGGTTCGCTAAATGGTTGACTACCATGATAGATTTCGGAACAAATATGTGAACTTGATCCGGTTTCTGTAATTTTGATAAAAAAAAATTAAAAGAATGGTGGGAACGAGAAAGAGAAAGAGATAAAGATAGAGACAAAAGCAGAGAATCATGTATGCTAAAAACACGTGCACATATGAAGTATGCAATTAAATTTCTTCAATTTTACAGTTTTAATTCTTGTTCATAATTTATATCAGTTATAATTTAAATATTTTTAAATTCCAATATTCAATTGCTAAGTTCATTTTGAATTTAACAAAAAAATTTTAGTACTAATTTTTCATTCTCATTCTGTGTCACTTTCTTCAATAATTGATTCTATTTTAATTACAAAACAATTTTTCAACTTCAATTTCAAGCTCATTTTACAATTCTCATTTATCGGGAAAAAAATTTCTTTTTGTTCAATAATTTATTAAAAAAAATTACTCTTCGTGAAAATTATGATGGAAATTAATTATCAAAAATGATTAACGCTGCAAATAACTTTTTTGTCCTTTTAGTAAAATTATTTTTCCAGCAAAGTGATTATTTGTTAAAAGAATATTAAAATATCGAAATAAACAAACCTCCCCAAAAAAAATCAAAATTTCGATTCAAATCAACACCGTTGCAACAATGCTTACGATGCCAACGATCTTTTGAGCAAACTGTCATACCACGATTTTTACGCCAAAATCTTGCCTTAAAAAAATAAAATTAATAAATTTTTTTAAAACATAGATTCTAATTCAACTTTATTCAACTTCACTTATTAACTTGATATATGTAGGATTAATTAACTTATCAAAAATAATAATCGTTAAATTACACAATTGTAATCTTCACTACACAATCATAATTTTTTATTACTAGTCATAATCTTTTATTACTAATCATAATCTTTTATTACACAATCATAATTTTTTTAACCAGATGTAATTAAAATATAAGGCATAAAAATAAATAATTTTAAAAAATCCATTTTCACACTTCATCGTTTTTTTTTTCATTTGTGTTTTTTTTATAAAATGAAATAATTTTTAAATTTTACTGATGCTTTTTGCACTTACACATGGATTATATACCAAATGCATTTGTAAAAGAAATAAATAATACTTACGGAGTATTATAAAAATGGTGTTTTTTGTTACGTGAAAAACTGGCATTACTTTATAACATCAAATGAGTAAGCTATTTCTTAAAATAAAACAGAAAAAAAACGTGATATTATTACGTGAAAATTGTTTTACTAGTTTTACAATTTTTGAATTAGATTATATGAATTTGACAAATTTAGAAGGTACATTTGGAGATTGATCGGAACGTGAATATTCGTAACCATCCGGATTAACAACCGGTACAATGTAGAAATTGAGCAAATCAACATATGATGTAATATTCGGATCATTTCCATATCGTGATATTAACTAAAAAAAATTTTCACATATTCAAAAATTTTTAATTAAATTCCAAATTTCAAATTTCAATTATTTATTATTATAAATGAAGAGGCAAAAATATAAAAAATTAGAAAGAATTGTTCAAATTAATATTTTTAGTAAATTTTATCCAAATCTTTTTTCTCAAGTATTTTCTTTAATTACTACCTGATCTATGAAATATAACACAGTATGAATGGAAGCCCATTCTCGAGCATGTATTCCACCATCAATCCAAATTATTCGCTTATTGGTAGCATTAATTGGATTACCAATCTTGAAAAAATTTTTCATTCCGGATTGATTAACAAAACTAACAAATAAAAGAAATCTTTATTTTAAAAAAATTAATTTAACAAATATCGAAGAAATTGATAATTTTTCTTTTTTTTTGGAATACTTCATAATATACATAGAAATAATTAATTTTAATTATATGACAGATATAAAAATTAATTTTCTTATAAACAATTCATTTGATTAAAATTAGAATGATTAAAATATGGAAATTAATTTTTAAAACGTTTTCGATTTATATTGAAAAAGAAAACAGAAAAAATTTTGGTTTATAAAAAATGTAACTACTAAATGTAACAAGAAATGTAACAAATATTTTAATGTCCGAATATTAATAATTAATTAAAAAACAATTGAAAAATTTCAATTTCAAGTGAATTAATTTTTGGATTTTATAACATACATCCATTCAGATATCACTTCTAATACAAAATTATACAGCAAATATATTTCTTATAAGATATGTATTTATATAGAGAAAATTAAAATAAATATTAAATTAATTTTCTAAACAATTTAATATTGATTGATTTGTGAAAAAAAAATTATGAAGCAGAATTTTTTAAATAAATTTTCTCAATTTAATTTTATTTTTTATTTAAATATGAAGGAGGTAAAAATGGCAAAATTTTGTTACTTACTTTAATACCTTTAATTTTGCGTCCCTCATATGTTTGCCCAATTGTAAATACACTTGCAATAGTTGGATAGTAATACTGAATATCATTAAGCCATGACAAAATTGTGTCGTAGGAATGATAATCACCAAAAATATATTTTGCCTTATTTCTAATTAAGCTGTCATCATTTAAACGCTTCAAAGGTGATCCCACAAGTGATCGATGCCTTGTTGTATTGCTATTGAAAAATTTCTTCCTTCCCGTTTGACCTTGACCTTCACGTTCATAAATCAATCTGATAAATGGAAATTATGATCGAGGCAAGCTTCATAATATTTAGTTATTGCAAAAAGAAAATCATGATATTTAATTAATTCAAAAATTATATCTAAAGGTAAACGGAAATTAAGATATCTAGTGATAAATGGAAACTATGATATCGGTAAATGGAAATTATGATGATGAAAAATGGAAATTATGATACTGATAAATAGGAATTACGATATACACAATTATTTCAGCAAATTTTTATCGTTCTTTTTTTTATAATGCAAACTTACTTTTCAACATCACTGATAGTAACCATAAATGTGATGTTATTTTTTAAAAAATGCTTATTTAATGAACGAAGTATTGCTGATTGTAACATAATATCCACTGGTTTGCCAATACTGGTTGGCGCACGCCAAAAATTTAGCTTCAAAAAAAAAGAATTAAATCAATAAATTTTAAAAAATTAACAAACTTTTGTGAAAAACTTACATCTCATCAAAAAACAGATCAACAACCATAATTTGCTAATTTTTCACATTGCAATATGCCATTGGTCAGAAAAAAAATTATGCATTAATATACAGTAAAAATTATTATTCAAGAAAAAGTTTTAAATTATAAAAAAATTTTTTTAAAAAAAAAATAAATGAAAAAATTTCAATTAAATCCGGTTATCATCATAAGCTATTACTTTGTTTTAAACATATTTCACTAGCCTTTGTCAACTTTCATTCATGTTTTTCACAATAATGTAAAATTTTGCTTCAAAAATTAACTAAAAATTTCTCTAGTGAAATTAATTAGCAATGACAACAAATTGATTTAAAAAAAAGAGAAAAATAAATCTGTGCAAAAACAAATTGATTGTTAATTTAAACCAAAAAAAATTTTAAATTTCAAATTAGGAATTTTTAAACATTTTTAAAAGAAAAATTACAAAGCCTTTCAAAATTTTCCGGTTTATTAATTTTCATTACATTTATTTCTAACAATAACTGATTACAATCATCGATAATACTAATAAAGTGGTGAGAAAAACTTTTTTTAATACAAGCAAATTCAGCTATAACAGCTATTATAGCAATTACACTCAATTTAGTTTTCTTCGGCTCAATTTTTTCATTTCTTCAACACAAAATTTAAACTTTAATAAATTCAATAACTGTGCCATTTCAATTCAATTTAATTTTTTTTAAATCGAAAATTTTTAATAAAACTTGAAAAATTTGGGTTAATGTTGTCACTGTTGGAAAAAAAGATGAAAAGTATTTTCATTGCATTCATTATTTCAATAAAATTTTACATTGCACTTTTTATCTCCCTCTCACTCTTCGCCCTTTTTCTCTCTTTCTCGCACTATTAATATTTTTCATTTATCAAATAAGTTCATTGAATCGGGAAACAGTAAAATTTAGCATTGATTCTTTCGAATTGTAACAAAATTTGAAAATTTTTAAAAAAAAGTTTATTTTTGAAATTTCGATGATCTTATTATCATCATCATAATCTTCCTGAAAATGAAAATTATCAACGGATGAGTTTTTCATTTTTTTTTTTGAAAACTTCGATAAGTGAAATCATCAGTTTTTTTTTAAATGATGATTGATTGATTGATTGATTAAGCAGTTTGAAAATATTTTTTTTTGCTGGGTTCTAAAATTTAACAGTGTTATTTTTATGTGTAACGACTTTTTCAGTACAAAATTATTTCACATGGCATGTTTTGAAATTGAATGAATGAGCTGTTTGCCGATCTTATCATCATCTTTTTTTTTGAAGTGATCATGAAGAATTCAAGTTTTTGAGCTATTTTTGATTAGTCATTTGAAAAATGCTTTTTTTTCAAGAAAAATAACAAATTATTCACGTTTAGTTTTTTTTTTAAATTATTTTTAAAACATAATATTATTCCAGAAATTCCGGATTTTTAGTGAGAGAAAAATTATTTAGCAGAAATTTCAAATTTTAGTGAAAGTTTCTCAATAGCAAAACAATGAAAGGAAAAATCACCTAAAAAATTCCGGATTTTTAGTGAAATTTTTTCAATAGCAAAAAAAAAACAAAAATATTTTGCATGAAATGAATTTTTGTATTTTTCAGATAGCATTTGGAGCTTTTTCACGAATAAATAAAGTTGAGGTTAAAAAATGATTTTTAATTTATCAAAAAACAATTAACACATATAGCTTTTAGTGGTGCATTTTTTCATGCAAATTAACTGAAGAATTCCATTGAATTTTATCTTGTTTTTACATCCATCTGGCTTAGGGCTCTTAATTTCGTTGCTAGGATTTCTTAATTTCTTTGGCTTTTTTCCCTTCAAGCATTCGCTTTCTTGCGAATACATGTAGGTAATATTGCTTCCCTAAAAAGAAATTGACTCTTTTTCAATTGGCAAAATTGTTAGTTTCAAAAAAAAAAACCATTTATTAGTTAAAAAATCGTCCAAAATACAGAAGAGTTAATTAATTGATAAAAATTTGAATTTAAATTTGGCATTAAGTAATTTAATAAATTATGTGGATAAAAAAAATCTTTAAAATTACCATAGATGAAAAAAATTACTGTAGATGATAAAAATAACGAAAATAAAAAAAACCTGTGATCCTATTGAATCGCGGAATAATTCATTAATGATTGCCAATTGATTGATACTTTCCGGTATCATACGTATAACTTTGTATTTTCTAAATTACTCTCAAAGATTTCTAAAATCATCACTTTTTTTTCAAACACAATTCTAATAGATTATTTTTTGAATTTAACTTTGCTTACCAGAAATTTATTGAAAAATTTATTTTCTTTCAAACTAAAAAAAAGAAAAACATCAAAATAAATGTAACATTGATTTTCGTATTTTTGAATAAAATGTAAAAGCTTAAATAAGAAAAATTGAAAGTTTAAATAAGAAATCACTGAAAGCTTAAAATAGAAATCAATTAAAGCAATTATGAAATTTTCTCTTTTTAAATCCTGAAAAAAAACAATTAAATAATTTCCAAAGCAGAATGGGTCTCATTAAAACAAAAATTAAAAAGTTTGGTTGGTTCAGATGTTATTTTTAGTAACAATTTTAGGCCTTCCCCTCCCACATATCTAACTTTATTTTTTTACGTGAACTATTTTTCACTTTACGTGTTACCGATGAAATAATTATACAAAACAGCTTACTGACTATCTGATAAATTGCCATTAATAAACGTTGACATTTTCGTTATAAGAAGCAATGTAGTAGTGGAAATGATTATTTGCATCATCAAATATCGAGCCATTTTTGTGTAATTTTTCGTAATTTACCTTTTCCTTTGTGATCTTTTGCGTCAATTTTACGCTTTACTTTCGCACTATTACCTTCTATAATTTGAAAATTTCTTCACTATTTGTAATACATAAAAGTTGAAATGTTACGGTAATGGAAACAAGATATAGTTTAAAAAAGAAATCAAATTTATTGATAACATAAATAATAGTGAATGCGAATGGTAAGGGTCATTAATTTGAGTTTTAAAATTTAATAAGCCAACGGAATAAAAAAACGGTGAAATGGTACAAAATACAAGAATGTCTGAAATAAACATGAATGTAAAGTATGATATGGCAAAAGAATTCTTTTCAATCATTTTCTCTCCCCGGGATATTTGGCGCGTGTAGGTTGGTTAAAATAAGAGAGAAGACGAACCAAACAAGTTTTTTATTTAGAAAAAAAAAAGGAACAGGTATAAGTAATTAATGAAACTTTCATGAAATGAAAACTTTCGTGAAATGAAATTAATCAAACTTATATTAATATAAATAATTAATGAAAAAACAAGTAATTAACGGAAATATGAGTAATCAATGAAACTTTCGTAAAATAAAATTAATCAAGCTTATATTAATAAATAATAAATGACAATAGAAGTGATTAATAAAATTTACGTGCAATTTTTTTTTCTTGTCAACTAGTCATAAATTCAAGCAATAGACAGAACAGTTTTAAAAAACAATAATATTACAATTGCAAATTTTATTTGTTACCATTTCATCTTACCGTCTCACTTCAAAAATAATTTTACTGCTAAAATATTTTTTGCTTGTGTTTTTCTTTTTCCATTCCTTGCCTCACCTGAAAGCCTCAAAATTATTTTGAAAATTTAATGAAAAAAAAAACAGGTAATCTCTAATTAAATCTTAAATATTTGCTTCGCCAATTTTTTTTTACAAAAGTTTTTAACTGTGAAAAGAAAATTCTAATTGAATAATTTCAAATAATAAATAAGTTTTCATAAATTCATATCGTTTTTTCTTTTTCAAAAATATTTTTTTCGTTCTGTTAAAAATAAATTTCTAATGTAAATTTTTATTTTTGTTTTTTTTTTTTTCATTTTGTTCTTTTTTCATTTCAGCATTTTCCTGTTTTTTTTTTTTTTTTTTATTTTTGATTAACTAAACAGATAAGCAAACTGAAATTTCTTAAAAAATTGAAATTTGCTGAAAAGTTGAAATTCGTTCAGAAACTAAAATTTGTTCAAAAATTGAAATTTGCCGAAAAATTAAAACTTGATGGAAAATTAAAATTTGCTGCGGAATTGAAATTTGCTGAGAAATGGAAATTCGCTGAAAAATTGAAATTTGTTGAGAAACTGAAATTGGTTGAGAAATTGAAACCTGCTAAGAAATTTAAGGCTCGCCAAGAAATTTTGAAATTTGCAGAGATATTAAAATTTGCCGAATAAATGAAACAAATGCAGTAAAATGAAATGAGAAAATAGCTCGAGGGTAAAAATGGTGACAGAAAAAAAAAGTGAAAAACAAAAGAAAAAGTAGAAATGATATATGTGTGTGTACATACATACATGTGTATACATGCATTCATGTGCGTGGATGATGTATCTGTGTTGCATGTTGTACATGGGTATGTAAATCTGTATCAATGGAATGAATGAATAGAAGGTGTCAGTAGTAGTGTCAGTATGTATTATATATGTGTATGTATGTGTGTGTGTGTGTGTGTGTGTGTGTGTGTGTATGTGTGTGTGTGTGTAAGTGTCTATATGATTTAAAACAAAAATTTGACCTTGATCAAAAAAAAGTCATCAATGAGATCAAGTACGGAATGAAATGGTTAAAAATAATTTGTATTTGCATCATTTCATTTTTATTTTCATACAAAGATAAGTCCAAATTAAAAGTGAGATTTTAAACTGGTCGCCTTTTTTTTTACGATTGAGAAAAAGAGAAGGGCTTTTTAATTAAAATTTCGAAAATTGATATAAATTAGAAAAACTCACTCTTTTTATTTTTTTGCGAAATTATAAATATAAATTTTTTTTTTCTGTTTAACGAAAATGAAAGTATTATCAATTTGATAATCACATCTGATAACAATAAAAGTACTTCTTACTAAAGAACGAATTAAATTTAGTTTGAATAAAATTTTTTTGGAATTTCTTTACTTATAGTTTTTAATTAGTTTTTATCTTTATTTTTTAATTTAACTAGTTTAATTTTTTTAGTCTTATTTATTCATTTATTTTTTTTGATCTTTGATTATTGCAATCCTTTAGCTTCAGCCATTTCAGGTGAAAAATTACAATTTTAGGTAAATTGAAGATATCATCTACAATGAACCCATACTGAATAATGCGAACAAATTTTTTTAATTTCTTAATCAAATTACGATTAGTGCGCTATTCGTTTAGTTCATGTTTGTTTTTTTTTTTTTTTTTTTTTTAATGAGATGTTTGATTAATATTTGATTAATTGCTTGGCTTAGCTGAAAGTTAGCAATCAATTTGCCCACATATTTTCATTATTTACAAAATTACCTCAAAGAAAGAATAAATGCAATTTAGTCGACGAATTAGCAATTAAACATGTTGATCATATTTGCTCAATACTTTCTGAAAAAATGTTCGAATGAAAAACATTTACATTTCATAGTTTTGAAATTTATGCTAATTGATTCACTATTTTTGAATAATTAAAGTAATTAATGATTGCAACGAAACAAAGAAGGGAGAAGTGATCAAAGGCTTACTTGTAAAAATTTAATTTACGATAATCTTGAAATAATTTACCCATAATCAATTTGAACTGCAATTAATGTTAAATTACACTTTTAATATTATTATCACCAAATAAGATGCTATAAAATAATAATAGCAGAAAAGATTTCAATTTGCTGTCAGAAAAAAATTTTGTTCCATTTTAACTGTTAAATTTAGATTAAATTGTACGTCCACAGTAAACCATAAATTACTGTAGATCTACAGTATATCCGTCTACAGTATACTCATCTATAGTAGATGACAAATATTGTGACAGTGTGAAATTATGAAATAATATTCCATTTAAAAAAATAATTTCATCTTTTATTTTCATGAAAATTTTTTTTATTTTTAAATTGATTTGCCTAATTATTTTAATATTTTAAAGTATTTCATTGATTGTTTTACCATTTTTAATTTGATTTTCAATTTTCTTAAACTTCAATTTGTTGTTTTTTTTCCAAAATTAATTTAAATAAAATAGCTGCAAAAAAAAGCAGAATGATAAAAACCAGGTTCAGTTCATAACAGTTTAGGTTAATTCAACAGTGTTAAAAAAAAATTGATAAAATTGAAACTAACTGATAAATTGATTCATTGTAAAATTTAACTAATTAACAAACTCAATTGATTTAAATTTCACAATACATTCTATTCTAATATTCCAGCCAATTTTGTTCATCTATCATCTCTAAAAAGATAGTAACAAAAAAAAATTTAAAACATTCGTTGAACTTTGTTTCCTCTAATCGTAGTCATTAAAAAAGTAATTAGTTTTCAAAGCAAAAAAAACGCACATTAAAGAGAAAAAGCAAGGCCATTTTTAAATTAATTAATTAAATTTTATAATTGTTTAGGAAAGTGACAAGAAAAAAAAGCAAAATTATTGAAATAAATACACTAATGATTATTTTAAGCTGATTCATTTAATTTTATAATTTTGTTAGTAAAGTCAAAGAACAACCAGCAAAGAATGAAAGAAATCAAAATAAAAAAGGTTGAAGATTATCTGAAATTAATTTAATCAATTTTATAATTATTTAAAAGAAATTGTAACAAAAATTAATTTGACGGTTAGAATTGATTTCAACAAAAATACATAATTTATGATAAAGCTAAAGCATTAGCATGAAAAAAATAAAATAATAAAAATTTTATACTCAAAAATTTTTACTGAATAATAAAAAAAGACAATTCATTTCTTTTGAATGTCAACCGATCCCTAAATGTCAACTGCGCCATGCTATGTCAACTGTCATTGTTGTTTAAGAAAAAATAAAAAAAAGAGAGAGAAAGAAGTGAAAGAGAAACAAAACAAGTAAACAAAAGATAAAAGATTAAAAAGTCGGAAATGAAATCACACGCACATATACACACACACACACACACACACACACATACACACACACACACACACACACACACACACACATGTATATATATATATTCATAAAAACAATGACAAATGGAACTTAAAATTGAAATTTGAAAAAAAAAATTCTATGCATGTATATCATACAAAGGATAGTTTTTGTGTTGTTTCAATGCAACAATGTTCTGTTGTGAACAAACAGCAATAGGCAGTGACAATGAAAATTCTCTTTAGAATTTTTTTAGGAAAATAAAACAGATTGATTTAAAAGGTAGGAAATAAAATGGACAACAAAAACTGAAATTACACATTAAATCGGTTATTTCTAAAGCAATATTGATTTCGATTAAATTCTAAAGTGACAGTGTAATTTATTTTAATTTTCTTTATTGTTCTTTGTAATTAAAAAAATAGAGCAAATTAAAAAAAAAAATGATAAAAGAAAAAAAGAAAGGAAAAAGACGACTGCATGACAATGTGCTAAGTTTTTTGTTCGGAAAAAAAACATTGTTAATTGTTTCATGTGATTTGCTATGCGTTTAATGCGTATTGCTAATTTTCACTGCGAACCTGAAATATCTGCTACTTCACTTCACTTAACTACTTTACTTCCTTAATTACTTCGTTTCACGTAACTGCTTCACTTCATGTATAATTATGCGTTAATCTTCATTGCAAATTTTTATTACACGAAACAAGCATCTCTACATTCCATTCGTTCATTCTCATCTGTTTGTAAAATGCGTTCTATGTTAATGAATATCAGTTTAGGATTTTGGATTAAATTCTACCAAGGAAAAGAATTGCCATTTCTTATGTGATTTGCTTACGTTATATTTTATAAATTACAAAAATGCATGCACTGTAAATTTGTATTAAAAAAAAGACAAAAATGCTTTATTACAAATATTTCTGCATGATTTTTCATAACAAGAGGAATAATTTTTAAAAAAAAATCGTAATAATTCAATAAGTTGTAATAATCCGTAATAATTCAATAAATCGTAATAATTCATAATAACTCAATAAAGCGTAAAAAATCGTAATAATTCAATGAAAGGTTAAAAATCGTAACAATTCAATAAATCGTAATAATTCGTAATAGTTCAATGAATCGCAAAAATTCAATAAATTGTAGAAAATTATAATAATTCACAATGACTCAAGAAATCGTAAATATTCAATAAATCATGGAAAATCATAATAATTGAAAAAATCATAATAAATTCAAAAAATTTAAAGCAAAAGAAAATCTGAAATAAAATAGAAGAGAACTGATTGGAAAAACATTTTTTCGCAAGCAATTTTGTTACGCTTACAATAGGATAAATAATGAAATCTTTTTACAATTTATTTTACTCATTTCCTATTATGTATTTCATTGAGAGACACATTCATTCATTAGAGGAACCAGCTGCAAAACAATAATTACCGTTAATGTATTCAATTACAACCCATGCAAAACTTGATTGATCGAACAATCAACCAATATCAGCTTTATTTTGCATAATTTCATTCCACTTTATTTCTTTTCACTATTGCTTAGCAATTATATCAATAAAATCCTACTCATTACATTCTATTGCTTTCTTTTGTTGTTGTTGTTGTAATACAATTATTTGAAATTCAATTTTAAATCAAAAATTCAATTATTATTAATTAAGTTAACCAAATACAACTGAAATTTAAAGTTTTTAGTTTTAAATATTGAATTTAATAAATTGCCAGGAAAAAAAAATGTTAATTTATTTAATTTTTATTTGAATAATTTTTGACTTTTTTAATAAATTATAGGTAAAAATTATTTATTAGGATGAAGTATTCTGTCTGCAAAATGATTCTTTATTTTTATATAATATTAATAATTTATTGTCAAACAATTTTTTAAATTAAATTTACGATTTATATTATCAAATAGTTGTTGAAGTGATTGAATAAAAAATCATGAAAAAACGACTTGTGATTATTCATGCCATTGACAATGAAAAACATATGATAATTCTTATATAAGATAAAGATAAACGATAAATTTGGGATGGAATTTGTGAAAATAATTTATACTAATAATAATCATAATATCTCTGAAATATTGGCGGCATAATAATGATGGAAAAAGAGACGATAATAATGATGATAAAAGCGATTTCTGCGGAATTTTCCAGATTTCACAATTATAATGACGATGATAATAAATCATGCTATGTGCGTGAAATGTTTCAAACGCTAATGATGATACAAATAACAATACCTGATACTAACAATAAAGAAAGTGGTAAGTGATATGCGCATGTAAAATCATTCAATTGCTGACGATGATAAAATGATGCTCATAACAGTGATAACTGCAGCATCTTACAAATTTTGATAATAACAATGACATTTGATACGTGTGAAATTTTTCATTTTTGCGAAATTTTATGAAAAATGTTAGTGCTAATAATATTAACTATAAAAGCGATAACAGCTAAATTTTTCATTTCATTATAAATTTTTTTTAAATGACCATAATGATGATATTCATTGATATGTGTATGTGATTTCGATGATAACGATGATCATCAAACGCTAAATGACGATAGTAAACAAAAAAGATATCGGTAGAACTTCTGAAATTTTTACATAATAATAACAGTGATGATGATAACAATGATGTACTTGTGTATAAAATTGCACAATTGCTTATGATAATGAAAGCAGTGATAATAATAATGATACTGTGCAGATCTTTTTATTAATAACGATGATAATAATAAATAGTATGGGAATATGCGTGGGAAATGTTTAAAAATTGCTAATGATGATATCAAATATTGATGCTTAAGGCAATAATAACGATAACATTGCATGAATTGTTTGCTCTGCTCTATATGGGTACATTTATTGCATACATGTATTACCTGTTTTGATTAATTTGTTGGAAGTTGGAATTACCTGTTGGAAGATATTATCATTTTTGATTAAATTTCTTCACCAAATTTAAATTATTCATTTAATTGGTATTTGAATAAATTTCTCATCTTTATTGCTTTCACAACAGCAAAGTAAGTAAGTAAGTAAGAGTTAAATTCGAAAAAAGTTTTTGCTTTCCTTTTCTTACAATTTTTTTTTTGAAAATTTTAAGAAATTTCCGGAAAAAATTAAGCATTTGTTAATGTCAAAATTTAGCAAATGATATAATCAAATTACAGTATTCAACGATATTATTGAAAAATAGCAATTCTAGAAATGGAGAGAAAAAACAGTGAAAAGTTAAGAAAAAATTTAATTTTAAATTAAAAATTATTTTTTCAATTTTAATTAAAAGATGCTAAAAAAAGTGAAAGAAAAGAGTAATGATAACAATTGCCCTCTGTGTGCGTGTGTTTTTTTTTAGTGTCATTTATTCGAATTTTTTGTTATATTTGGAAAAAAAAAGGTAAAAATAAATTGAAATAAAAACTTTAAAAATGTGAAAATAATCAATCCTTCATAATATTTTCTAAAAGAAAATTTTCATAAAAATGAAACAAAAAAAGAAACTAGGAAAATTACTAAAAAAATGAAGAAAAAAGAAAATTTACGAAAAGATTTTTGTGACTAATTATGAAATTTCTTAGTCCTCATTAATTGCCAACTATACGTTATCAACATTGATAATGTAGCTTACGTGATGCAGTAATAAACTTTTTGCAAATAGATTACATTCACTTAATAATCATCGGATAAGCAACCGTGATTTAATTAGTAGTATTTGTGAATACATACTTTGTTCACGTATAAATACAGTCATACTGTGTACACAGAGGCAAAATTGGAAGCTAAATGTATGGATGGTATCATTATTAACACTCCGAAATTTGATAATTAGCCATTTTAAATTTTAAAAACTTTTTTTTTAAATTATTGATGCACAGCATTAGTTATCATTAGCTAAAAATGACTATGTCAGTTATAAACAATTCGAAAACGATTATTTACTATAATCGCCAATTAGTATCCTTACTATTAATTATTCACCCAAATCTAATTAGCAACAATAAAAAAATAGTTGGACTAATATAACAAAGTTAAGGCTTTATAAGTTGCTTTGGAAAATTTTTTCAACTATATTTAAATCAATTAATAATTAATTAATCTTTGCGAACAAAACAAAAAAATACCATGATAGTTAAATTTTACTACCGTTGTCATCCAGAAGAGAACATATGTGCAATTTATGCTCGATGTTTTCAGCCAAGCTAATACTTTTATATTTTTCCAGAAAAGGAAATATTTTGGAACGAAATGCCTCAATACTGCAATTAATTAATGTCATTTTTTTGGTGACGTTAGGATTAATTTGAATTAAAAAGCCAAGAGAAAGTACTGTAATATCATTTTAATGATTGGTAAATAAATAATGATTAAATAAATAATGGTTTGAAATATGTAAACTTCCAAATCATTACAAGAGTTAAAATGATGAAAAAGTACAATGCTGTCTTTACAGTAGTAACAGGTAATTAATTACAGTAAAACTTGGTTAAAATTTGATCATTTTTAATTATGCCGCAATTTTGTTTTTATTTTTTAATTTGCATTTCTTCGTTTCATTTAATTGAATTCGCCTGTCAAATTTAACAGAAAAAAAAGTTTTTTTTTTAAGAAAAGGAAATTGTGCCATCAATATGTAAGTGCAACACTACAATGTGCTAAATTCAGCATTGTTGCATCAGTATTACATATTCAATGTTGCTACTTCAATATGTAAATGCAACACTATTACGTTAAAAAGTTAAACCATTTTGCATCAAAATGTTACATGCAATTTCATTGCAAGTAAACAATCGATAACTCGAAGTAACAAATGACGATTACCCCGTGGATCATTGGGTAGTGTAACGGTGAATGCTTCCACAATCATGTTTTTCAATACGTCGGTATGCTAAATTGTTATGTCAAACATTGCTACGTTAAATTTTAAAATTCACAACTGATTTTATTTGATTTTCTTATGCAAGCACATGTTTACTAAACCATGCAAATGAACACGTATAAAAATTTTTGCATACAAATTTGCAGCAAATTTTAGACAGTTCCTTCTTTTTTCTTTTTTTTGAAATCTTACCGTTGTAGAATTTTATCCCATTTTTCACGCTAACATTAGAAGTCAATATGAAAAATTTTTTTCACTAGAATAAGATTGTAAAAATTTATCAATTTTTGCCAATAAAAAAAAATTCGATATGCAAATCGAATTATCATCTATTTTAAATTTTGTTACAAAAATGGCGCTTTTTAATAAAAAAGTGTTTTTTCAAATTTAGCTATTTTTTTCTGATATTCAATTTTGTTTTTTTTTCATTTATTTATCAAAATGTATGGTCATCATTTCCCTAACACTTTTTCATAGCTGTTGTTAATTTGATAACAAAAAATACTTCAAACTAATCTGCTTTCATTACTATACAATTTAAATGACTGATATTATTACTGCAATATTTATTTAATAAGATGGAATGACCAAATTTTAATTTTTCAATAATAATTTCAATTTTACAAACAAAAGAACTTTGTATTAATATATTCCATTTTGAGCAATTGACTAATTTGAAATTATAATTGAAAAAAAAGTCAATTAAATCTCTATTAAATTTAAAATTCTCCCATTTCTGCTTAAATTTTTAGTTTACTTGAAATTATTTTTAAAATAAAAAAAGTGAAAATGTTTAAAAATGTTTAATATTAACCTAAAATGTTCGTTCATTCCTAAAAAAATTTTTCCATCTTAAATTTTCATTTGCACGGCTTTATATTTCATTTGAAATGATCAAATCTTAATGAATGAGACTATTGGGAAGGTAGTGCATAATTAATTGGAAATAAAACAATTATCTTAGAATAACTTAAATTATCTCTTTTTTCTATTTTTTTTTATCACAAAGAAAATAATTATGAGGAAGTCATCTCTTTTAATTAATTGTTCTTTTGTCTTCATGAATGTCAAATATTCACAATCAAATTTGTTTGCGGACAAAAGAAAAATTTTAATTTCATTTGAAATTTTAAATCAAAATACTTCTTATGGGCATCAAAATTCGAATGATGCGCATGTCAAGTTTTTAATTTCATTAGCTATTATTATTTCCAATAGCTAAAATCAACTTGCACCATAAACTTAAAATTTAATGTCATCGTCGGTATTTTTAATTATCATAACTAACAAAACGAAATTCCATTCACTGATAATCACTAAAATAATATTCAAAATATTTAAATAAAATGCTTTTAAGTTTATGATGCAAAACTAAAATGCATTCTGAGTTAATTTAAGTTAATTTAATTTAATTCAAGAAAAAACTAATTTAATGCTAACTCTATCGGCTATGAAAACCATGTGAAAATTAATTTTACGTTAAACATATTCATTTCCTAACCCACAAAATAATAGCCAAAGGTATCATTAATTAAACTAGAAAAAAAATCGGCAAGATCTTACAAAAAAAAATTGAAATTCAATTAGAGAACACTTTAGCTAATGCCAACTCCATTGGATCGCAGAACTAATATTAAATAATTACAAAATTCGATTAGATCATAATTTAGCATTACCAATTCTACTGGATGATTGGACTAATTGCCGAACTAATCAATTTCAATTTCTCTGTTTGAATAGAAATTATTAATTGAAAAATTTTTTTCCTAGAATTCCTAGAACTACCTGATGCAGAATAATAATAAAAAGAAAAAAAGACATAAAACGAAAGGGAAACGTAAATTTGTTCATCAACTAAAAGTCTGCTTTTCAAATTTCTCCTTTTAATTTAAAATTTCTGCCACAGTTTCTATAACTATCAGACCCACTGGAATGTTTTGTGAAAACGCATGTAGTAAATTGAAATGTTCTTTCACTAGAAAAAAATTACTATGTTGAAATCCTTTCGCTAAATTACTATTTATTTGTAAAACCCAACTTGATTTGCTACAATGTACAATTTCAAATGTGCAGCAAAAAAAAATTAAAAGTTAAATTTCGAAAAAATATTGAAGAAAACTTTTCGTATGGCAGTTTTTTTTACATTGAAAAAGAAATTATTGTTTTGCATATTGTTTTTTAAATTTTAAAAATAAAACGAAAATTTTTTTCTCCCATTCTTTCTCTCTCTCTTTCTCTTTCCTACTCACTCTTAATAAATATATAAAATTTTGGAAAAAAGAAATTGTTTGAAATAATTTGGCAATAAAATTATGCCATACAAAAATAAAACGTTAATGAATAATTTTAGAAAAAAAAATTCTTTTTTAATTCAAAAAATCAAATGGATAAAGAATTTTCATTTAAATTATGAAGAAAAAAAAAGATAACCAGTTTTAATTGTAATTATATATAATATCTAATTTTAATCGTAATATTTTTTACAATTATAAATGATTATTGTTGAAAATTTCCATCGACCAATTTTTATGACTGTAATTTTACTATTTTTTAGTTATTAGTTGTACACTTTTTTTCATTTGTGATTATATATCTAATTGAAGGTTTTTAGGTTAACTTTAAATTTTTACTACTAATTTCATTTTTTAGCTGACAATTTTTTAAGAATTAATTGATGCAGGAAATGAGAAAAGGGAACGGTGACATTCAAATTTTTCAAAGCTTTTTTTCTGTGTTAATAATTTTTATTTTTTTCTTTTTAAATAATTAATTATTGTGTCCTAAAATATAAAAGAAATTCTGGCACCGTTCGTAGTTACTTTTTATTCACTAAATGAAATTTTAAATAATTAAAAAGAATAATTAATTTACATTTTCACTTTTGAAAATTTCGTAGATAATTAGGTAATTAACGAAATTAATTTATGCATTTTTTTGCTAATTATTAAATATTATAATTAATGGAAATTTTTGACAACGACATGGAGAAAAAAAGTAAATATATGTGAATTAAATAATTAAGCAGTATATAAATAACCTAAAATTTATATTTAACTTTAAGAGGAAGTAATGTGAGAAAGAGAAGAGAAAGAAAGAAATAAAAAAAGTGATATCAATGTGTTGTAATGAGTTAATAAAAATATAAAAAGAGAAAGAAAGAGATAAAAGAATGATAGCAATGTTATATTGATTAAATTAAAATATAAAATAAAACATTTTTATTGAAATGAAAAAATTTTGCCATTATTCTAATTCTAATGATAACTATGAAATGAAAAAAGGAAATATTGCAAAAATAAAGGATTTGAATAATTTCATTCAATATTTCCATATAAAACTAACAAATAAATATCAGTGTATTAATAATTTATTAATCTAATGTCAGTACAGATTTATACTATAACCTAATATCAATGCTAATGAAGATGCAATAGTGAAAACAGAAAAAATGCCCTGTACAATAAAAAATAATTTATTATACTGTATTTCAAATTTTTCATATTGTGTGACAAAGGTCAAGCTTCACATGTCCATTCTCGATCTATCTATCCTGCCAGTTAGTATTATCCAAATTATTTATCCAAAAACGAGAAGAACCTAGTGGCGCACCTGACCATGTGCCAATTAAACAAGCGCATTTATCAAAATAAGCTTATGAATTTCAAATTTTACGGTACTATTCGGAACTTTTACGGTGTATAAAATTAATTTATTAATTGTATGAAAAAAAAAGTATATTGCAGCTCAAATAACGAATGCAATTTCCAGATAGCAATCAACTCAGTCCATAAAACTCAGTACAAATTGCACAATAAACTTTGCGATAATTTGATTGTTAATAATTTGATCATATTAGCCAAAAAAAAAAATTAAAATTATATCAATTATTTGGAAACTTAAGAAAATATATTATGCACAAAATTACAATTCCAGAAGTTCATGGAAAAAAAGAAAAGAATTCAATCCCAATTATTAGTGCATGCTGTGTATTGTTATTGATTGATTAAATGATCATGGTCCTAAAAATGATTCAAAATTACGGAAAAATTAATCAAATTAATTTTTAGCATTAAGTGATTATTAAAATGCAAACAATAATATGATGCAATAATTGTCTTGAATGCCAATATTTCAGAAAAATTTACTTACTCCTCTTTTTTAAATTTTAATTTTTTTAATTAAGATCATAATTAATTAAGTGTGCTTGTAAATTACTTAATAATTTAGGAATTTCCTATAAGTAGAAAAATTTTTTATGTGTTACTGACAAAATAAAAATCGACTAATTTTTTTTCTTTCACTCTAACTTGATCGTTCGTTTCAACTTTTTCAAAAAAACAACAAATGGATAAATGGCGGGTCACATTGTGTCACATTATGTCACTTTGTGCTACTTTGTGTCACTCTGTGTCATCTATGTTACTTTGTATCATTTTGCGCCACTTATTTCTGAAGGATAATAAGCTAAAGCCAAAAGAAGAAGTCATGAACAATGCATCTGTTATCACTGATAATAAGCATTAATTAAATAGAATGAGAAATGAAATATAATTTCAAATTTCATAACTTTGAGTACCTTCCTAATGACATCAAATTAATTATTAATTGCATTTATTTTTTTTAATCAAGAATGTTTAATTAACTGAAGTAAAAACTTGTTTTCCAAAATATGTGAGCAAATAACTTTTTTAAAATATCATTTTTTTTATTATTTTTTTTGTATTTTAAAATATTTTTTTTTCTTAATGATCAAAATTAATAGCATGTATGATGTATGTGTTATACCTCATGTTTTTGCCTTATCTTCCGTTATACACTTTATCAATGACTACTTTGATACCTTCATATGTTTCACGACCAATTGGTTTCAGCTGTCGTTTATCAACAATAAAACCATCCGCTGCTAGATGTAAATAATTTAACCATTTAAATTAACGATTAAGCATAAGTTAATAAAAGAAATAAAAATCCATAATTAAAATTATTAAATTTGTAAAATTTTAAGCATTTAACTAAAAGATTTTTAATAAATGTATAATTTATTTGCTACTTATCTTATTTCAAGTTTTTTTTTTTCGTGGGATATAAAAAAAAAATATATTAAAAAAATAATTTCAAATTCTTCCAAATATTCAAGTAATTATAATTTTTTTTCAAATTAGTTCAATTAATTTATTTTGTAGCAAACTTTTATTTAATATGTTTCGATTTTAGATATTTTGATGCAAAAAAAAAGAATTTAATAAATTAAACATAACTTTGACGGACGTAGCTCAATCATGTATGAATATTTGACATTTGTTTGTTGCTTAACCCAATCAATTGATGACCCAGAAAATGGATCTGAAAAAAAAAATTATTAAAAATTAACTTTAATTTCATTTTATAATCTCATTGTTTTTAAGATTTTAAAGTTTACTACAAAATAAAATTCATTTATAAATTATTAAATAGTGAATTCAAATTCAAATTAAAGTTCTTTTTACAATAAATGAATTTATTAATTTTATTATTTATTTAATAATTTTATTTATAGCATTCATTTAATTACCTTCTTCCATTCTATTTCGCATATTTTACAATAAGTCTATTAATGTGTTAAAATTTTTTAATTTTAATTAAAGAAAAAAAGAAAATTTTTTACATAAAACTTCAGGTCCAGTACCATATTCATATTTTGTTCCGTATAATTTCATTAATGAATTTACAGCTTCTTTTGCAACTGTACGCTGAAATTAATTTTAATTTAATTAAAATTATTATTATTTTTTTCCTTTCAATTTATTCAAAATTTTAACTTAATATTTGAAATTGCTTACTAAATCATCAATATCATTTGGATAAGTATTTTCGGCATGTGAATAAGGATAAAGCCATAATTGTGCATAACTGTGCAATGTAATATATGCACTTAATCGTCCAACTAACCGTAATATGGCATCACGTACAGCTCTATAAATAAAAGTTGCTTTAATTTTAGTCTGTGTGTGTATCTGTAAATATATATATTTATACATGTATATGTGTACATTTATGTATATAAATATATTATATGTATTTATATGTGCATAAAACATAAACCAATATATATATATTGTATATAAATCGAAAAACAATGTGTTTGTGTATGTATAAATGTGTATGAAATCAAAAGCAATTTATCTGCATGTCTTACTGTATATATATATATATATGAGAGAGCTAAATTTTCAAAGAATAATTTTAAAAATTTTAACCTCGTTTGAACTTCTTTCAATTATTCGAATATTTTTTTTTCTGTATTTGTAAAACATAGTGTAGCTTACAACAAAAAAAAACACCTAGCATCCAAATAAGTTTCCTTCTAACTGGAAATACTCAACAAACTATATGGATTTAATTAAAAAATGAAAATAGAAAGAAAAAAGCAATTTAAATTTTTTTAAAAAAAATTAACTGTGTTTCTGGTTCGCTAAATGCATACTTGCCATGATAGATATGAGAGCATGGTGAGATACTGGTTGAAGTTTCTGCAAATGTGAAAACAGTGCGAATAAAACTTGAACAGGCTAATAAATATTATAAAGTTTTTATCAATAATGCAAAATTTTTGAATGATAAATAAAAAAAGATGAAGGAAAAGAATCTTGCTTTTTTTCTTTTTTTTAAAAAAATAACTTTCAATTAAAGAAAAAAAAATTATAGAAAATTAATACTTGAAAATTACATTAAATTAAAATATTTTTTCAGTGGATGAAAACTTTAAATTAAAATTGAATTAGTAATTAGTGTGTGTTTTTTGATAAATATACAACATTATTAAAATTAAATCAGCAATTGAAATGTTACTTGATTAGTTGATAGCATTTTACAATGCAAAATTCTTTTTGTTAAAATTAAATTTAGGATAAATTATAGAGAAAAAATTTTTGAAAACTGAATTAAATCATTAAAAGAATATAAGGAATAAAAGAGCGAAGGCAGTTCAGCTTGAAATTAAAAGTGAAATCGAAATATTTGATAAACAACGCAATGCGCTAAGTTTGAAAATTGCAGCTATTTATGTTTTTTTTGTTTTTTCATCATTATTTTAACAATTTCTTATTCCATCTATATAAATAGTTAGAAGCACACAATTAATTAAATTACACTATCTGTTGTTTAATTTGTCAAATGTCTGCCCTTTCTTTACTCATTGTAATTAATTAAAAATGCATAAATAAATTACACTAACTTTATTTAATTATGTTATTAAATTATATAATTAAGTTACGCTAATTGTTATTTAACTGTATCAATTTCAGCATACATTGTGAATTTTTTCTTTTGCTAATTTCAAATTTTTTTATCCGTTAGAATTATCATTTAAGGAATGGAAGTGAAGTAGTGGTATTTTCTAAACATAATTTTAAATTTACTTTAAAAAAAACTTTTAACAAAAAAGTTTGGTAAACTGGAACATTTGGGAACATTCATTTTTGCAATTAATTTAGTTTCTCAAGAAACTTTTTGCCAGCAATTTTTTTTTTCGGTTACTATAATTTTTTGTTATTTCAATTTTTACAATAATTTAACAACAATTTTAAACATCTTCTTTAAGTAATTCTTCTCTTTTTGTTCTTTTTCAAAAAGCTTGAACTTTAAATTTAAATTTCTGCTCTATAATATAGTATTGAATAATAATTTTAAAAAAAAAATTTTTTTTTTAAATCATTAGAGCATTATAAAACAAATTATTATAGCAATAAGTGATTAATTTTTAATTATTATAATGCTAAACAAAATATTACCACCAAAATGAAAGTTGAAATTTCGATTTAAATCAACCCCTTGACAGTATCGTTCGTTATTGTAATATTCTGTTGTTCCAAGATTTTTACGCCACAATCGAACCTTTATGAAAAGAAATCATTCAACTTAAAAACTGGAAATTAATTTCTTCTTCCATTCCGACAACTTCATGCTTGATTCTTCATCCAGTTCTTCATTTCATGCATGTTTGATATAATATGAATTGAGTTAAACAAAAAAAACTTGTTATTTGATGAATGGAATTTTGCGAAAGATAAATAAATTTTAAAACTTACAAAATATTCATCGAGAAATTAATTGAATTCACGGAAAAAAAGGGAAAGAAAAAAAATGCAAACAATTATTTTTTTCTTAGTCTTAAAGATATCCTGTTTTTTTTCAATTCCGAAAGGAATGACAAACATGGAAATAAAAAAAAGAATTGTTTTAATTCACTTCGGCAAATATTATCATTTTGTGAGATCATAAAAATGAAAATTTACAAATGGATTGTTTGGTTCTGATCGTGTATATTCATAGCCATCTGCATTCAAGCATGGAAAGATATAAATGTCCAACGCTTTCAAATATTCCATTGTTTTCGCATTTGAATAATAATCGCTAATTAGCTTAAAAAAAAAAATTTTTTGTCCTAAAATATTTACACGGATAAAATTTGAAAAATTCTTTTATAAAACATTACTTGTTTTCATTCGTTTATTTGTAACACATTCATTTTTCTTTCATTATTTTCCATCATAAAATTTTTGCTACAAAATAATAATTAACGTTTTTTTTAATAAACAAAGCAAAATTGTTAATTAATTAATTAATTAATTACTCGATTTAATTTATTCCACTTAATTATGCAAATGTTCGTAAAAAATAGATACATTTAAACTCGAAGCGTATAGTGTTCGCATTAAAATAGGCGCAATATTAAATTTCTGATAAATTTTAAGCTATAAAAATTTTTTTACAAAAATTAAGACAGAAAAAAAAATTTAATTAAGTTAAATTGTTTGTTTTTGAAATAAAATTTTGATTAAAATTAAATTAGTTGTTTAATTTAATATAAAATAAAATTTTAATTAAAATTAAATTACTTGTTGAATTAAGTACAGTGCTGTATGAACAGCAATCCATTCTCTAGCATGAATACCGGCATCAATCCAAATTACCGGTTTTTTGTTATTATTTTTGGTACCAAGCTGGAAAACTAAACAAAATTAGAATTTGCTTTTAAAAATTTGTTTTGTATAACTAATGCTTTTGACACCAAGCTAAGTAATACCAGTTCATTGACTATTAAAGTACTTACAATGAGAAGAGAAGAAATTCAGTAAAATTATTGTTATCAAAAAACTGCAATTACAATTTTTGGATTTCACATATAAAAAATTTAATTAATTACTTTTGATTACTGATACAGATTGATTTGATATTGATTAATTAATTGTATTTTTATTTTTTATTACATATAATCATAATTCGGGCTTATTTTATTAAATAAGCTAGTAAAATTAATATTGTTAGATTTTAAAATGCAGTTAATTAATCAATATCAAATTAGTCAATATTAGTAATTAAAATTCGCTTCAAAATCTTCATATTTTCTAGCTGTAGTATCAATACTTTGAACTGTTACAATTCTGATCATATTGTAATTCCAAATATTGATAACAAACCAATAATTTTATCGTACTAATTGATAATCACAAATCAATAATTAAAATTCATTTTTAAAAATTAAATTCCATACCATACCTTAACACCGTAAATGATTCGTTTTCTAGCTGTAGTACCAATACTTTGAACCGTTACAATTTCATTATGTTGTAATTCGAGATATTTCAACCAGTCAATAATTTCATTGTACGAATGATAATCACTGAGGAAATTATGAGAACTATGATTACTACCACTATCCCAAAGCCATCTACGCTTCGCATACATCTCTTCCCTTCTCGTTGTCATTTCCTGTTTATTTTTTAAATATCTAAAAAAAAAAATTTGTACAATTTTAATTACAACTAGTTTTGTCTTGTCTTTTTCTCGCTTTAAACACAGTATTAAATTTTGAATTAAATTAAAACACACGCAAAAAAAGAAAAGATTTTTAACCAGTTACTATTCTATGGATTAATTAATGCCTTATTATTAATGATAATTATACATATTTATTAATAACAAAGCAGACAAAAAAAAAGAACATTTATTCCATTAATCAAATAATTAATTATTTGGAAAAAAATTTTGTTTTAAAACTTTATTATTATTAATAAGAGAGTGGTTAATTAATAGAAGAGTAATTAAATAAATTTAAAGTAGTCAAAAATAACGAATAAAATAAATAATTTAACAGACCAATAAATTTTACTGTAAAAACAAAAAAAATATTAAATTATAATTAAAATTAGAAAAACATCATATATTTGACAATAAAGTAATAAGCTTGTAATTAATAATAATAATTAATACTTTCAAAATAATAACGAAAGAAATATTAAGTAAAGACAAAATTCCTTTTTGTTTCAGTATGTAATTAATTAATATCAAATTGCTCATGGAAAATGAAAATTTAATTAATTAATTAATTAATTTAATTAATTAATTTAACAAACAGCATACAGCTATGATTAATTAACACAACTAACACATACTGTTCAAAATCATTTATTTTTATTTGATGAGAAATTGATTTGCTTATTAATAATTGCTCAAATTTATCCATAAATCCTGGATAAATCATAGCATAGATTGTTTCATTAATTTTTCTTGGTGGTTGCCAGAAATCTGCCTAAAATTAAAGTTAAAAAAAAAACTCTTCAATTCTATTTAAATTAAAAATGCATTTCCTAAGTGATTTTATTTCATTGCGAAATTTTCATTTGCTGTATTTTAGATTTATTAATTAATATATGTTTATTAAAACTTATTTTGTTTCTAATTAATGCAAAAACTTTTATTGTACTTTAATAATTGCCTTATTCCATAAATTATGTTCATTTTTCAAAAATTTTCTACTCCTAACAAAAAATTAAATTCCAAAAAAAAAGAATAAACTGAACCATTTTATCATCGATGAGATATAATGAAGATAAGAATTGTAACTGCTCGCTGTTTGTAGGTGTAATTCGAATAATGAAATAAGTGCTAAATTGGTGAATTAAATTATTTTTAAAGTAGAAAAAAGTGAATAAATTTGAAATTATTAAAAAAAAAAAAAAAGATTTATTTTCCGTTTTTATGAGTATAATCAACACTAATGCAATAGTTGCTTGTACTAATGAACCTGCCAGTGAGCTTATCAGACTGTTTTCAGAACTACCAGTAAGTAAAGGTACTAATTAATAGTACTATTAATACTAATTAATACTATTAATTTTTTGGAATAAATATTTGGTACAATAATATATCATACTGTAACATATAAATTATCAACAATAAACATATATTTGGTGCAATAATATATCAGATAATAATAATCTAATCATATGATAAATTTATCAATTAATATAATGATATTTATTAGTGTTCTGCTAATTCTAGTACAAATGATTATGAATTAGGACTTTACAATTATAAATTATCTATGATAGTAATAAGCATGCAAATAATTAAACAAACTTTTGAGTTTCGTTTATGATTGATGCACTCGTCTTGATTAATGCTAATAAGCCAGGAATAATAATTGAAAATGAAATCGTCATGATTATATTGTTATACAAGAAATCACAATTATTATGATTGATACCAAATAGTAAAATGAAATAACGCTGAAAATTTTCTCACTGATAAACATATCATAAGCTGTAATTGAAAAAAATTATCATTTGCTTAAGAAGCTGTAATAAAAAAAAATAATGATTTTTATTTTAATGTGTAAGATGGTAGATTCTAGTAGATCGTAAATCAAGCACTAGGATGACAGCGGAGTGTGACTAGAAAAGAACTACTGGAGAGATGACAATGAACTATCGCCTTCGTCATCTCCAGGAGCTGATTCAATCGTCATCCCAGTATAAAAACCAATAATTTTCACAAATTTTAAATTTGACGAATTGATCAAAAAAATCATTGAACTGTTTTTGCTAAAATTTTTTCATAAAAGAAAAAGAGAGAGAGAGAGAGAAAAAGTAATTAATTTTAATAAAAATATTTTTCTCTCTGAAATAATTGTCAAATTTAAACAAATCAATCAATTTATTTTTTATTTTTTAAATTTCCGTTCGTTTTTTTTTTCTGTCAAGCAAGAATGATCTCACAAATTTGAACTATAAATATTTTTAGGTTTTATTTTTAGTAAATAATTAATTATTAATTATAAGCTAATTATTGAATTACAGTATTTAAGCGTGTACTGTTTATCTAACAATATGAATCATGTTGAAGTGATGTGTAGCTTAAGGCCATTTACGGTACTACCTTAGTTCCTGTAAATGCTCAGAAAATTTAAAGCATTCAAAAATAAACTTTTCTCTAAAAAAAAAAATTTTTGATTTTTTATTTTAATTCAATGGGAAATTTTTTGTTCAATAAATCATTATTTATAATACATTGATTTTTTGTTCAATAAGCCATTTTTCGTAATATACTGATTTTTTGTTTGAATTTACTGAAGTATTTTCTCTTTTTTGAAGCTGCTAAAATATTGCTTAGTGAAAAATATATATTGCCTTCTTTTGTATGTTCCATTATTTTCCGGAAATGAATGTAAAAATATCATGCCAGAATAATTTCACTAATTGCAAATTTTTCAGTGTTTCAAATCGCTAAGATGTTTTATCAGTCGGAATGGATTTAATTTACTCAGATTTGCAAATGCGAAAAATGCATTAAAAAAACGAAAGACGACTGTATGTGTGTGTGTGTGTGTGTGTGTGTGTGTGTGTGTATATATATATATATATATAAATCTTCCTCCTTGATGCTTCTTTACTTGCAACTTTTTTGTTTTAAATTTCGGATTTAATGAATTGTTAAATTTAGCAAAACGAAGTAAATAGATTATTAATAAGAACGACAGAAAAAAAGTTCAAAATGAATGGAAAATATTGATTAAACTGTTAAATCTAACAATTCATTAAATTCCAAACTTATAAGAAAGTTCTAAATAAAGAAAACTTTTCTCTATCAAAAGAAAAATTTTTTTTTTGAAAGCTAAAAAGAAAAATTTTGCAAGCATTAAAACTTGTTTGAAACGCCTGCTTTTAAGTTGTAATAAGAGATTGGAATCTAAAAAGGAAAACTTGCTACCGATCGATAAATAACCGTGTCTGCAGATTCAATTCTCACGTATGGCTCATCATTCGTACGTGCTGGCTACGCACGTGGTCAGCATTATGTGTATTGCATAGTTGGATTTTCGTATATGGTTGGTTATGTCCATTTATGGTTATGGCTTTATGAATTTTCTTTTCTTCCAATTACAGTAAATAATTATTAACATCACTATCGTAGCGGCATGTTATTCAAATGGCTATCAACGAGAGAAGTTCACGTACGTTATTTTACGAGAATGTATTTTCACATTAGGTTGATCATCCTATTTTATGACACGTATCTGTTTGTATCTGTTCTGCATTCATCAGCTATAAATGTTTTATCAAATTTGATAAAAATTATCATTTTTAGGAAAGATTTTTTTTTTGTACTAGAAAAGAAGTATTTTTACTGTCTTAGTAAAGAAATTAAACTTTCTTCTCTTCGTTCATTATTACAATACACTATAAGAATTCCTTTTCTTCGTTCAGTATTACAATACACTAAAAGATGAAAGAAAGCAATTATTTGTTTACTGTTGAATAAAATATTTGCTGCCATAAAATTTCAGCAGAATTTTTTTTTTTAATTATAATAGAAGTAATGAAAGTGTACTTGATACACTTGTAATTTTTATGAAAGTATTCTCGTATCAGTCGAGTCATTTCCTAATGCATGTCTTCTTTTTGCATCATTAAGGCTGTTTGATGGGCAATTCATTGCCAGTTTTTTTACAAATTTTTATTACTTTAAAAAAAAAAAAAGAAAAAGTTCTCTTGTCCAATTAAAAAGATTGAATTGCTGTGTAATTATCGGAGGTAAAACAACATCATTGATTCAGTTCTATTAGCTTGATTAATTATTGTTTACATTTAGAAAATTACTCAATCAGTATGGAAAAGCTTTTAATGCTGTTTCTGCATGCATTGGCAATTAATTCTGCACTTGACAAATTGATAATATAGTTCGGAATGATGGATTTTATGATGGCATCCTATTCATATTGAAATCGATAAACGAATAGCACATTCACTCATTTATCATCAAAAGCTTTTTTTTTGTTCGAGAAATGTTTTGTTCCGATCATTATTAGCTTTTTCATCATACACAGCAGTATTTTGAAGCTGATTATCGCTTTATCACTATTTCTGGAAATTAAGTAAGAATATATTACTCTGACGATTTGGTCACAGCATAGATTTTATTTTATTTTTAGTTTATGCAATTTTCTTTAAAAATTTATAAGCATTGCATGTTGGGTTTTTTTTTTTCATTTTTAATTTAATGTTAAATATGATGCGAAAAATTTATATGAATCATTATGCATGTTTAAGATATACTACGTTGTGAATGGCATAAGAAGTTTTTCAGAAAAAAAAAAAAAATTGACATAAGTAAATATGGGAAAGTGTAGCAAATGAAACTACAAAATTACTGAGTGGACTTTTCTTTTATTACCTTAAATTACAGTGAATAATGCAACGAATTAATATTTAAAAAAATGTAGTTTGATGTGATTTTTACTCCTAATATATTTACTTTAAAATTTAGAAATTGTTGCGGAGGATGAGGCCAATTGTTATATCGGGTCCATCAGGAGGAGGCAAAAGTACTGTGATTGCTAAAGCAATGCAAACGTATCCGAATGCTTTTGCATTTGCTGTTTCACGTAAGTAATCGTAATTATTTTTAATCTGTTCGCTTTATGTGCATTTAAGCCAATGATAAATGGTGCAGTTTAATGGGACAAAAACTTGAAGTGAAAATTCTAATAAGGTTTTTTTTCTTTTTTTTGAACCTTTTTTCTTGCGTTATGTATATTAACGTGAAAAAAAAAAGATATTCAGATACGACACGAAGACCACGGCCTGGAGAGATTAACGGAAAGAATTATTGGTTTGTGACCGAGGAAAAATTTAAGGAAATGATCAAAAATGACGAATTCCTGGAATACGCAACTTTTGGTGGCAATATTTATGGGACATCGTACGTTTTAGTTTGATAGTTTTATTTATTGGAGAAAAATTTTCGTATTAAATTGTTGTCGTTGAGATAGCTAAATATAGTCATACTGTGATAGTAGCTTAGACCATTTAGATGGTATCATTTAGGTTGAAAAAAGAAAAGTAATTTTAGAAAACAAGCATTGGAAGATATATCTAAAGCAGGATGTATATGCATCTTGGATTTAGAGCTCCAGGGCGTTCGTAATATACACAAATCTGGGCTGGATGCAAAATATATTATAATCAAACCGCCAAGTTTGGAAATATTGGTTACTTATATGATTTTTTTCTTTGACCGTTATTCATGGATTGTTACAGGATGTTGAGATTGATTAAAAAAGATCGCTACTAGGTTGATATAGAGGGCTTTCTGATAAAGATAAAGCTTCCAGACTTATTTTGTGGTAGAATGGTGATATCGAGTCTAGATTAAGAAGAGGAGAACCAAAATGGCTTTCTCATACTAATAATTAGTGGTGCATCAGGCTGTTAGACTAGACTCTTCACAGTGGAAAGATTTAAATTCCTTTCAAAGTAATAATGATGCAGTGATATTCTTTGTATCTGATAATTTATGGATTCACAACGGATAGTGAATTTTGCATATCAAATTCTTACTAATATAGTATTGCTTCGAACTACTGGAATATAAAAGCAGAAACTTGACATAAATTATCTTTATTGCTCTTTTAAGTAAATTTTAATTTGTTAATTTTAGAAACAACGCTTACTTGCTCGCAAAACAGAGACCGAGGAATCGCTTATGAAACGAATGAAACATGCAGAAGAAGATTTGAATGCTGGTTTGTATAATATTAGTTCATTTTTTTGTTTCGAAGTTGATGCATCAATCTTATATTTCTTATATATTTATGGAGCACTTGATTCATATTGCACATTTAACCTAAATTTGGTTTGATTTTAGTGGATGCAGAACCGGATTTGTTCGATTTTGTGATAATAAATGATGATTTCGAACGAGCCTATAACGATTTTTTAATGTCCATTAAAGAAGAGTTAAGCGAATATATGTCTATTAAGGACAAACATTAACGTTGACGTTTTTGTTTACAAACATAAATTATTAGATCATGCTTATCCTTTGCTTGTTTTCATGTATTCTTTTATACTGTGCAAGTTTAGCATTCTTGAATCTCATTATTAATTTATTGTAATAACTTATCATGAAACTTTACTAATATATTTTTGCATTAAAATATGTGCCGGTACAATGGTGTGTTATGATATGTTTTTACCGATGTTGGTAATTTTAATTATAAAGAAACAATTCTTACCTTAAATTTGCAATATATGTTAGTTACGAATCTGAATAAAATTAACTACTTACATGAAAATTCAGTGCGGCTCTGTTTTTTGTTACAAAGTTTGAGACGGATTTATACTTCTCTTTCAATTTAAGAAGTTTTACGAATTGCAAGGTCACGGATAGCTGGTGGAATGATATATCATAAATTCGTTGTAAGTGTTAGATTGAGGAAGTATTTAAGTGTGTGGCATGCAGTGAGGAAAAGTTCCGAAAATTTTGAATACTGTTTGTTCGAACAGATGAAAGAATTGACATGAAATAGAAAGGAAAGGGAATAAAAATAGTAAATCGAAATGTTGGCGTTTATTTGCGTTTTTTTTTTTTTACATGGAAGATGTTTAATAATTTGAATATATTGAAGAGTACAGGTAGGTATGATGTTGTCGATTACTGCTGGTGGAATGAGGAAATAATCGAGGACAGATGAACACTCTGGTTCGTTGAACTTCTTTAGAATATGTATTAGTAAAACTACATTGTTTTTTTCAATTTTTTGACCGGATTTGGTAATTCGTTAATGTCCGACATTATCTCCAACTAATGTCCCGAAAGAAACTTTTTGAGAGGCTAATTGATTAATTCATGGATTTCATTTCGTTATTTTCAGAAATTTCTCTTTTTTTTGATAAAATGAGATTTTAGATGAATTTTGCGAAGCTTATTTCAATTCTCGAAAGAATCACGATAAAGATTTGTAATGGCGACAAACTTTTCACGCCTACCACCCTTACCATCACTGAAGAATTTCCTTTATGCATATCGTTTACAAGCCAAGAAAATTCTTTCGCAAAATTATTTAATGGATATGAATTTAACACGAAAGGTTAGACAATGATGTTCTATTTTATATCCTATCAAGCAATGTGCAATAAAACTATTAATAATAACATTCGAAGTATTCATGACAGATTCCTGGTTGGTCGTTCTGGTTAGAAAAATTCCTAAAGTACTCTATATTGAAAAATTTAATTGAGCAATGAGTTTAACTTTTTATAAAATATATTTGTTCCAGTGAATTTTCACAGAAACAAAAGCGTAAATTTAAAAGAGTGACTGACAATGATAGATTTGATTTTGATATGGCATGCTTTATAATTTTTTTTTATTATTATAGATAGTAAGACAAGCAAAAGTGAAGCTAGGTGACTGTGTAATTGAGATTGGGCCTGGCCCAGGTTCAATCACTCGTGCAATTCTGGAAACAGATTGTCGGCGACTTGATGTCATCGAAATCGATCATCGATTTGTTCCACCACTTGAAGTAAATTTTGTAGTGAAATTTTGGTAATGACAAGTATTAATTACTGATAGCTTTAGATTGTTCAAAAGGTATGAGTAACGTGATAAGATTGAAAGAAAATAAGCACATTCGAAAATAATAAATAAGCAAGATCCTGTGCAGTGTTTCGAATATTAGTTAAAAAATAGAAATAACTGAAAATTAGGGGGAGAAATAACTAAGCCAAAGAGAAAAAAAGAAGATGGAAGAAATACCGAGAATTGGTAAATTATAAGGGAAGTATATGCACTGATGCGTAAATTTATTGTACAGGTGCTAAAGGAAGCAAGTGAAGAACGTATGTTCATTCATCGGACTGATATTTTAAAAACAGATATTGAACAAATTTGGTCCCAAGCTGGTTTGGAACGCGTTGCTTGGGAGGAGGACAGACTTCCGATGGCGCATATCATTGGCAACCTACCTTTCAATATTGCTTCTCCACTTATTATAAAGTTTGTTTTTAATTTTCGTTCGTCGAAGTATTGAAAATATCATTCATATCCTTACATGAAATAAGTGTGGAGATCTGAATTGATTATTTCACGAAATTGAAATTCTCTGAAAAACGATGACTTCCGTTCATTTCTTAGAGTCTTCCTTTTTTTTGTAGGTTCCTTCGTGAAATGTTATATCGTCAAGGTCCGTGGTCATTTGGTCGTGTCCCATTGCTGCTAACGTTTCAAATGGAAGTAGCAGAACGCCTTTGTTCTCCAATTGATTCCCCATTTCGGGCCAGAATTTCAGTTATGTCTTCATTCATAACCGAACCCAAATTACTTTTTCAAATACCAGGTATATTTTCTACGAAGTTCTATCATTATTCGAACTTGTCAAGGCTGAAATAATCTAGAATGTGTTTTCTTTCTTTTTCTGCAAGTTTTGGTGTTGCATTCTGTTTTAATATTTATACTATGATTTAATAGGACGATGCTTTGTTCCACCTCCTAAGGTTAATGTTGGCGTGGTGCGCTTCATTCCAAGGCAAGATCCATTGATTAAAACGTCTTTTGAGGTCAGTTTTCCATCAAAGTTCAAGAATTTGATTTTTTTTCTTTGAATTTGTATTGTAATTGATAAGGAAAAAATCATATGTTTTGGTTATAATATGGTTATAATTTTCAAATGATTATGGAAATGAAACTACATTTACCTGACTTGAAACAGGATGAGCTGGTACTTGTATGGCATTTCAGGTAGTGGAAAAAGTTTGCCGACGTATTTTTAACTACAGGCAAAAATACGTTATTAAGGGAGTTCGAAGTCTTTATCCGAAAGAACTGGCTGAAAATTTAGCCGTTGAATTGTTAAGACGATGTAGAATTGATCCTACAACTACTGCAATATGTCTTGGAGTAGAACAGTTTGCTGATATATGTTATATTTATGAAGAACACTGCCGAAAGTACCATTTGATTCGTCATTTTACTTTCTGTGTATAATATATTGCTAATGTAGGAGTAGTTCTCATCTTTCAGTATAATTGATTGGCCAAATATGATTGAAACTTATGTTTGGTACTACAGATACTTCTATTACTGTAAATTGCTTATGTTAATGAATTATATGTTTCCATCAGGTCGATAGCGGTTTCTGTTTTTTAGCGTTAATTTTGATTTCTGTCGAATTTCCAAAATTATGTCGTAGCGTAGAATTTATTTCATTTGTTTCAGATATCCTGGTGTATTTCTCTACGAACATTCAAATCAAGGTCGTAGTCTGGAACAACTTGCTCAACTACCAAATGCTGTACCACCACCAAATCCTTTTGATAAGGAATTCCCATCGGAAGGTATAAAGTTATCAGATGCTGTAACATTATTTCATTAGCAGCAGTGCGGGAAAATGAAGTATTTTCGATCTAAACAGATTGTTAATATTATTTCGAACTTACAAATTAATTTGGCATGTATAAATTTGTTATAAGTCATTTATACTGTATGTTATTTGTTGAATATGCTGTTTCTCTGCTAATACAAAATATTGCTTGTATAAATAGATAAAGAATGAATGTGACTTCCAAGCCATTTTTGTCATATTATCAATTAATTTTTCGGGTTTTATTCCCTTTCAAACATTTTACTTAAAGTAGATGATTAGAGAAGGAGTCATAAATCCATTGGTATGTAATGGTTAACTCTTCATAGCCTGAAACGTTGGAATTTCAATTATTTCTAGTTGAATACGTTTAGTGAAGGTTGTATTAGACAAATATATCCTGTTTAATTGAATTGTCGAAACATTTGAATGCAATCAGCGATTGTTCAGGACGTCTATTATAACATCGTTGCTTCAAAAGAAAAGATCATACACTACTATGTCTTCTTTGACACCAATGAAACTTAACGAACAGGTTTGATTATAGTGATGTTTGACATATTGTTTGGCATGTTAACAGTTTCGGAATTTTAATCGGATATGTTATATTCTCTCCATAATTCCAATTACTGCTTACCTTTAAGTTGAATAGGATAAAAGTTTGCAGTCCCAATTCATTCCATTTTTTCAATCTGCTGTTCTCAATTTATAACAATTAGTTTGATCAAGGCCACTTATTTTAGATCGTTTCTATGCGTAAACCTGTTGAAAAAGCTCGTGTTCGATTGTGTCGGCATCTGATCAGACAAAGGAAATTGTTTCAAAAATCGATAGACGAAAGGAAGGCTCGCAAAGTGGATCGAATTGTCCAGGAAATTGACTGTTGCAAAGTATCTTCTGATTATTATTTTGCTAACACATTGTTCAAAACATGTGTCAACCACATTCGTTCAAGCAAAATATATCAGTAATTCATATCAAATACTAATGTGCACTGAATTATTTTAGAAAGTATGTCGCGATGATGTGTCAAAGTTTGCATTGATTAATCTCAAGGCACTTAGTGACTTATTAAAAAAGGTTATTTATTGTATTTATTCACCACAACGTATTTATTTATCGGTCGGTTATTTCCATACTGCTATTCTTATCATAAATTAACATAAATTCATCATTTACAATTTTCCACAGTTGACCTCATCTCCTAAAGTGATGTGATATGCAGCAGCTGGCATGCGATAAGCTAAGTAGTTATGCTTATCGCAAATAAGTCAAAGCAAGATTTTATCACAACATTCAATATTTCTAGAATTGTTTTTGGGATTCATAAACATTACTCTTATATGTTCAACATGCACCTTTTTTTTCAAGTATTCCATGCTATTTTATAAATTCAGATATAATTTTAGACGAAGGTATCCATTGATGAACGAGTGTTGTATAAGCTGGCATGCCAAGGAACAGTAGTTAAAAATGTTGAAGAGTTCCGTGCCAAATATCCAAACTGGCAACACGAAGTATCATTTCTGCTACAACGACTTGGTTTACAATATAAATCTAAGAGGGATGCAAAAAAGTATGCGCTACAGCAGGATGGAATGGCGGAAATGGTCGAAACATCCTTAGGAAAAGTAAGATTATTTCAGCTTTGAAGTAAATGTTAATTGTGATATGTGACAAAGATGTTTAATTTAAGGAATACTTTGTCATAGTTCCAGTCATACTTTGGATTGCTTTCTGTAAATGGAATGTTACATATTTTTGGCACGTATTATTTTCAGAAAATTGGAAATACGCAAGATGTTAAAATACTTGTTAAAAAAGAAATACGAAAAGCTGCGAAGAAGGAAGAAAATCTCGAGAAGAAGAAGAAGAAACTAAAAGATAAGACGAGATCCAATGAACCTAAAGAAATGCCTCTCCCAGTCGTTAATTTGCCGAAATTGGAACTTCCGAAACCACTAATTGCTAAGGGAGAAGTAATGCTTGAAAAAATTTACTCTTATTTCTATTAAATTCAAAAAGCATTGTCAAATTGTCAAATTTCACGAGTATATTTCACCTCTGGCAGTTGCGTATCTAATGATACTTCTTAGTTTTATTTAGGCTGTCATCAAATTGTTGAGCTTGGATAATAATCAAGACGAAGAATTTCCATCAATTAGCAGCAGAGTAGATGAAAGCAAAGGTTGAAATCCAAGTTTTCTTTTCGTTCAATTTTTTATAGTTTTCATAACTTGTGGGAATATATTGTGAATTTCAGACGTTATATTACAAGATGGTGCAGAAGAGAATGTAAATAATGGGAATGATGAAGATGTTAGAAGCAATCTGTTAATTAAAACAAAAGTTGTTAAAAAACGGAAAAAAGATTTCGAGTATGGAGAAAGTGCAAAACGAGAAGATGCGGGACAGGAAAATAAACGTGGGAAAGTATCATCTTTAAAAGGTTACAGTAGTGATTTATATGGCGTAATAAATTTAAATTTAGCGTACGAAAGAATATCAAATAGATCTCTATGTAATAAATCTAATAGACGTAACTATGTTCCTATACTCTAAATTTCTACGTTATTACTGTTATTGGAAGAACACCAAAGTTAGGATGAGAAATGCTGTTCAAGATTCACTTGATTACTTTTTCAAGTTTAGTTTTCAGCTTTTTTTTTTTAAAAAACTTATATCTCACCTAATTCTTCCAACTAAAGGCTTCGGAGGAGGATAAAGCCTTCATTTTCTTCTTTCATTGTTTTCTTTTCTTTATTTTGTAAATTGCAAAAATCGTCTATTTTCAATTTTGGAAAATTTCAAATTTGTTTTATATTTAACAGCAAGTATTTTAGAAGTTTTGGGAAATACAAAGAAATTATTTGAAGACCAGAATTTGCATCCATCATGGATCGCTAAAAAACGAGAACATGAAGCTCTAGAAAAACTAAAGGCATCATGCAAAGCGAAGAAGATAATCTTTGACGATGATTGAAATACTTAATACACATTCATTATCATCTGATAAATGACTTCGCTATAATTTTTTTTTTGGGTGTATTCTTGGTAATTTATTCAGCTTCTGATGCTCAAGACTCATTTTTGAATTAATTGGATTAATTAGTAAAGTTACAAATAAATTAGCACATTTGTAGACCAAGAACAGATACCATCCATAATGCCATCATCATAGCTTAGATATTTTTCTCTTTGCTATGTGGGAGATTGACGAATAGAGTAGTGACGAAAGCGGTCAAATTTTTCTCTTTTTTTATTGTTGCTTCTTTCATGCTCAATTTTATCATGTTTAATTCTTTGCATTATAAATTCATCAGTGATCAAAGCATAATAATAAGAAGATTTTTATTAATATAATAAGAAGTTGTGATTTTTTCTTTGAAATTTTACATTTTCAATCAATTTTGTTGGCATCGCTTAAAATATAAATTAATTAATAGGAATATTTTGCGCATTTTATTTCAACAAACAATTAAAATTCGTGCATAATTGAAATTTTTCTATTATTTTTATTTTTTCGTTTTTAATTTTTTAGTAAAAAAAGAAGAAAAAAACAATGTGAAGATAAAAAATGTAAATTTTAGCAATTTTTAGTGAAATTTTCGAAAATTTCTAATTTCATTTTACAGTATATAGAAGGTAATATATTATCAAAAACTGAGGAAAAAATAAATGTTTGGAAATAGAATTAATTGGTAACATTTGTTGTTCCATAGCTTCGTGAACGAAGATTTGCAAGGATTTTATGGACGTTTAATACTTACAGACTCAATTTGATAGCATACTGTGTATGGAATATTATAACTGCCACAGACAGGCTCAATGCTGTTATACTGTATATGGAATATTTATTATAAGTCATATTGTTTGTTTTTCTACTATCAACAGTTACCATTGATTTTTATCAGTAATTAATATGATGACAATTAATATTAATCAATATGCATTAAATATGTATATTTTCAAAAGAAACAAGAGACAACTGGCAAAAATTGAGCAAATATCATCAAAATTCGATGTTTATCGTTCATTCATTTCTTGAAAATTTTGTAAACCTGCATGATTTTTTCGGCATTTTGCCCGTTTCCTCAAATTTAAATTTGCACTGAATTGATTATATCACGTAATTCAGATGCTCGGTAAATTTTGTCAATATCCTGAAATGTTTTTTTCATAATTAAAATTGCTGAGAATTATTATTGGTGGTTTATTTTCAGTAATAAATTATAATTTGTTTTGAAATTTAAATTAAATTTTTTACTCGTAAATTAATCTAACTTTACTTTTTTTGAATATCCAAGGAAAAAAACTTTAAATTTTCAGAAAAAAAAATTTATTGGAAAGATTTCGTTTGATAAGAATGAAAAAATGATAAGGGAACAAACTCGTAATTCACTAATCCATATTTTATTGCTTTCTTTTCGTCGCCTCTTTGCTCTCTTATCACTCTTATCATTCATTGTTGTTGATCTTTTGTCACATCCAGATTTAGCAAAATATATTTCAAACTACAAATAAAAATTAAATTTAATAAAAAAATTAATGCCAATAAAATCTAATAATGCTAATCTAATAACGGTTAATTGTTTTTTTTTAAATTAATCTATTAAATAGCTTGATCTTTTCAATCGAATCATTAATTAATTAAAGAAATAAAATTAAAAAAAAAATTTTTTTTAACAAAATGGCAAACAATGAAGTAATTTATTTGTAAGAATTCAAGAAATAAAGTAGAGACAATTTATTTGGACTGACTTACCTGTTCAAAGGTATTTTCCTTATTAAAACCAAGTAAAACATCAATATCAAATGGTCTACGTATGTAACGATTACGTCGATGAGTGCAAACTGGTCGATGTATTTGATGCTATAATTAATTTGAAAATTTAATCAATTTGGAAATGCAATAATAAAAGAATTTAATTAATTTGAAAATGAAGTAATAAAAAATAATTCAAGCTTTTTTTTCGTTTTATCGAATTATTATTCAGTGAAATCTCAACAATCAAAAGATGTGATAAATTTCAACATTGAATTACTAATCAATTTATCCAGTAATTAATACATGCAATAAAAATTTTTTAATAAAATCAACCTCTTCACCATTACTCGTTTCTTTTTCTTTAGCAAAAGTCATCAATTCCTGAGTTTTATTCCTGCTACCATCGTATTGTCGTACTTCTCGATTTTCAGTACTATTTAATATCTGAGGAAAAAATTTTTTTCATAATTTCAATTCCAATTAAGTATTTTTTTTCATTTTAATATTTACGAATTAAAAAAAATTAAAAGTAAATTTCGATATGGCAATTGGAAGCTTTTGTCATACCTTTAAAAATAATTTAATCACTTTGGAATTCATTGTTTAGATTGCTCTTTTGAAATTAAAAATCATTAAAAGGAGACTGAGAAATGTTATTAAAGAATTTTTCTTTATATACATATTTTCAACCTTTCTAGTTTTCATCATCAGCTGATCCGATTTCATCTTTTGTTCACTACACATTTCAGATACAGCTGTTGCTTGTGTTGTTGTTGCTGTTGTTTTCATCAAGGAATGCTGCCCAATTTCCATTTTTGAAGATTGAAATTTTGTTGATAAATCGGTTGCAATTTTTTCCACAAATTTCACAGCTTATAATATTAAAATATGTTCAGGCATAAAAATTAGCATTTGCAATGTAAATATTAAAATTAAAATTTTTGATCATTTTTTTCTTAAATTATTTTCTTCCATCTACTTCTTCTAGCAATAAATTTATCACAGCAATCTTATGATATATTTACTTCAAATAAAGAATTTTTTTATAAAAAAAAGTTTTAACATTTCTATCATTCACATCGAGCTCAGTTGTTCTATTATGTACGTAATTGAGGATTTGCGAAAAGTAATTGAAAATTTTTGTCAGTAATAATTGCAAGCCTTCAATTAAATAAATGAAAGCTAATGCGACAATAATTTGAAATTTTCACATATTCAATAAATTTGTTTTAATTATTCATAACATGCATAATATTCAGTCGTGTCAAATAAATGCTTTTATACGCAACATTATCAAAAAACACATTGATATTTCCAGAACTAGGTAAATAACTACCTTACATCTGATTAATTGCCTAATTAATTTAATTTTCTTTAACATGTGAAATAATTTAATTTCGTTTTTTCTAGTTCAATTTTTTCATTCACAACTAAAAGTGTGCAGAAGAAAAAAACGAACATCAAAAATTTGTTTGTTTTAAAATGTTAAAAAAAAATGAAATGAAATTAGAATTAAGCAATTTTTTTTTGCTCATCAGGTGCTAATTGAACTAACTGATAATCGATTCTAATAATTAATTTATCACTAATTTACCAAATATGAAAGGATATAAGTGATTTAATAATTTTAACTGAATTTTATCAAAATTTTTTTCCCAATCTAACAGAATATATTTTCATATTTTTAAATGTCATTTAAATAGCCATAATAAAATTAATTTAGTAGTGATTTTAAGTAATGAGAAAGAATTAAGCAAATTAAGCGCACCTGATAAAACTTTCCGTTCTGTAACAGAACATGGCGTAGCAGTTGTAGCTTCGACATGTTGCTGTTTTTTTTTTAATCGTCTTACTGTCTTTTTTGGTTCAATTTCTGGTTGTGCCTGGAAAATATAAGTAAATAATATAACAAAAAAATTAGAGTTAAACGTTTGGGTAAGCTAATTACTAAATTGTGGTTAAGACACTGTTTTTTTTAAGTTTTTATAACATTTCTTGTGCGGATAAGATAGCAGATTCGTCATAAAAGACAATCTTAGGAAGGCGATGATTTTCCATCCTGGAAACATGTCCTGCCCGGCGTAATTGCGTTCTTAGCAGGGATGGTTTCAGTGCTGGTGATAGTTGTCTATTGAAGGACTGCATCCATTTGTTAGATGATCAATGCAAGGATTCTGAAGATTGAGCGAAGACAGCGCTGATAGAAACATTCGAGGAGACGCAGATGGTGTCGACAGATAACAGTTTTGATATTGTTTTTCAGACTTTTGAGGTAATGTAGCTGATTTTTGTTTTTAATTTTTTTGATCTTCGATTTTTGTTTTTAGGAATTCTCTTTGTTTCTTTTTTTTGCTGAATAAAAAAATTAATTTATCAGTAATAATTATTTATAAAAATATATTTAATTGCTAATGTTTGTCGAATTCAAAAACAAAGAAAAGTCAAAGTTTAAGTGAATTATTTAACCATTGTTTCTGCTTCATTCAAATTTTTTACTGATTTTATCGAATCGCTTTGATGCACAGTTGTACGATTTTTCTTCCATTTTTTGAAATCTTGATCAATTTTTCTGAAATGAAAATGAATAAGTTTTGAAGCGAAATGTAATTAAGTCAAAAATAAATTAGTAATTGAAGAATTTAATTACATTGTTTTGTTTTTGTAATAGTAAAAATTTTACAATGAGTCGTTCATTATTTCGTTCAGTTAAATTTTTTAAAAAATCACAATTAGGAAGGATTATTTTATTAAATAGGGTAATTACTAGATTAAAGATCAAATTTTTCGCATTTAAAATCAAAAACTGTATTTAGTTGCTTTTCAATTTGCATATTTCAATGCTCTCCGAGATGTAGAATATAAAGTAAGTTCCTTCAAGTTATCAATAATTAAAAATTACAGCAATCGAAAAAAAAGTACTTTGAAAAAATCATGCTATGAAATAAAAAAAAATTTGAAGAAGAATTAAATAAAAACCATAAAATCAAATTTGAATTTTTGAAAAAAAAACAAGACAATCAGTCAAATTTTTTAAATTACTTTGAAAGAGCCGAAGAACTGAATTAAAAACTTTTTCAAGAAGATCAAAGGGATCAAACTTTTTAATTTTTCAAAAAAGCAAAAAGCTCAGAAATTAAATTTAAATTTTTCAAAAAAATCAATTAATTTACAACTCTAGAATTTTTTTGCCCTAAGAAATATCATTGAATTAAATTCAAATTATGCGAAAAATTGAAGAAGTAGATTTAAAATTGTTCAAAAATTTGCCGAATGCAAATTTTTGAAATTTCTTTTAGAGATCGATGAATTAAATTTTCCAAAACTTTATCCGAATGGCAAATATTTTTATTTTAAGAAAATGAAAAGAAATAAAATCAAAGTGGAAATTTTCAAATTTCCTCTAACCCTAATGTTTCATCCGCTTCAATCAATAATTCCTGATGTTTTTGTTCAATGTTCGCTCGTCTTGCATCATCGGCTACGGTTGCAATACCTTGTTTTAATTCAGCAAATTGTGAAGTTAAAATTTTATTATTTGTTTTCATTTTCATACGAATTTCTTCCACCTGAAAAAAAAGGAATTCATACATTAAAACAAAATTATTGATAAGACTGATATTAGTATTAATTAATACAACTATTAAATTATGCAAAAAAGTTAAGTAAAAATCAATTCGTATCATAAGATCAAAATTGTTATTATTAAGACTGATATTAGTATTGATTAATAATTGTATTAAATTAAGCAAGAAATTTGAGCAGCAATTAAAGTGATAATAAATTACGTACTTAAATTCATTTTTAGTTATATATAATTAATAATACCAGAAAAATGCAAGTTAAAATTTTTTTAATACTGAATGAAATTTTTCACAAATTAGTGTTGTTAATTTCTTTAATTAAAATTATAACTTACCTGTTTCTCAAAACTATCATTTATAATCGGTTTAATAATTGGTGCATAAGTACGTTTTGGTCTTTCCTCATCCTTTTTTGTTAGCATTTGTGAGCGCTTATACCTGTAAGTGTAATTTTGAAAAAATTGAAAGACAAAAAAAAGAAATGAAATCTCATCACATATTTTATATTTCAAATTCAGTGTAATTTGATTTCACATTTAATCGGTTGCACAAAAATGCATTCAGTTCTATCGTTTCATGTTCAACTAATTTCACAAATTTCATTTAATTGATTTTACAAAATTCCATTCCTTCATATATTTAATTAATTTCATAAAAAGGCACATTCAAGTACCATTATTTATATTTCAGTTGATTTCACAAATTTTATTTAATTAATTTGACTAACTGTATTCAATTCCTTTACTTCATGTTGCCTTATTTCATGTATCTTCATTTAGTAATTAATTTCCTTGCTTTATGTGTTTATATGTCGTCATGTAGTAATTGATTTTACCAAATATACTCAATTATATTATTTCATTTTACATAAAATTCAATGAAATTTTTGTTCACAGTTAATGAAATTACATTCAAATTTATTATATCAATCTAAGTGCATGCAATTTGGCATTATTTTGTATTTAAATAAAATACAAAATTAAGAAAAAAAAAGCAGGAAACTAACGTATAATCATCTGACTGAGTTTGCTGTGAATTGAATTTCGCACTTAGCATATTAACAATGCCAGATCTTCGAGCATTTTGTTTTGATTTTTCCTACATTTAAAAATTTAACTTTAAAAACAAAAGTTTCCAATTTAAAAGCTGAATTAATCCAAATATTTTAGAGAGAAATCCGTGCAAAATAAATAAACGATTAGTCTTTTTTCTATAATTAAAAAATTTATGTTCTAAAAAAATTTTAAATTTATTTTATAATTAAAAATGTCATTCATTTAATTAGCATTGGTTCATGTTTGACAAAAAAGAACTGGAATTTTAAATGTTAAAAATTGAAAATATTCCATTTCATCTTTCTGAAAAACTATCTCAATAAAAAATTGTCAAATTTTTATTCAATTTTTCATTTCAATTCTAATTTTTTCAAATGTCAAAATTTGAATGTATAAACTTGTTCTAAAGCGCGAGCTTTTATTGCTTCATCTTTAGCCATATTCATGATTGATTTTCGAACTGCTGATTTATCTTCCTGGAAAGTTTTTTTCTTTTAATTTAGTATCAATTTCAGAATGGAATTTAAAAAAAAATGGAAAAACCAATCATAAATTTATTTCTTTCCATGGCCATTTCCACCATTTACTTACTTTTTGGCCAAAATCTGATGAAGCAGTTGAAGATGTAGATATTGGCTTTAGTGATTTAGTACTGATTAGTTTACTTGAACTATCAACTTTCGTTGTTGCTTCATCTTTAGCCATATTTAGAATTGATTTTCGAAGTGTTGACTTATCATTCTGGAAAATTTTTTAAATTAAATTACAAATTTTTTCCGAAAAAATTTGCGGAATTTAATTTCATTTCTTTCATCACTTGACCACTTAACTTACTTTTTGGCCTGAATTTGATGAAGCATTTGAATTCGCCGATGTCGGCCTAGAAGGTTCAGTGCTAGCTGGCTTACTTACAAAATTTGTTGTTGAGGTGTTCATTCTTGAAGGTGATGTTATTTCATTTTTTGCCAATCTTAAAAAAAGTATTTTTTTTATACTTTTTATTAAAAAATAAAACTTTTTTAAGAGAAAAACGAATGAAAGTAAAAAAGTATTAAATAAAACTTTTTTTAAGAGAAAAACGAATGAAAGTAAAAAAAGCTTTAAAAAAAAGCAAAGAATTTTTCCTTGCAAAAACTTACTTTGCTTCATCAAAACAAACTTGCGTCTGTTGCATTTTAGCAGTTCCAAATTTTGCTGGTAAAACAACCGCTTTCTTAGCCCAATCAGTGCATGGCTTTCGTTGGAAAAATGATCGAGCACAATCTAGTGGATAATCTTCAATAGTTGGCCGAACATAGCTTTCAATTAAGTCAATTTGTTTAGTTTCCTGCAATTGGATCAAAATTTTTCAGAATGAAAAAATTTCCATAAAAAAACCAAAAAGAACCAGAAGAATATTTTTGCACTAACTTTTCCATTATCATCATGTTCCATAACAATTGCTCCAATCGGTTCAGGTTTGTCAACATTTAATTCATCGATTTCAATCGTTTCAAGATTTTCCACCATCGCTTCGATCACACGTTCTTGTGGTATCATCCCTCGGGTAACTATTTCAGCTGCTCCTTCATTAGCGATATGCTCCATAATTGCATCATCATTAATTTTTTTAATCTGAATTAAGAAAAAAATGCACTTCTTGTGCGATTGTTATTTTCTCTTAATTCACAATCTATAAAATCAAGTATAAGTTAGAAATTATAAATTTAAAAATCAAACATAAAAATTTCAAGACTGCTTTTTTTTGCTATTTCAAATTTTCAAGTATTAAATGAAATTACTGGTAGAAAAAAAAGTTAAGCAAAAGAAATTTCAATCAAAAAGTAGCAGTAATTTTAAGTATTCTCGAATTTTTCAAATTTTACCGGTGGAAATGTTTTTTATTTTATGCTTTTTTTCACTCTTTCGATTAGATTTATTTTTTGCCGAAAAAAAGCAATTAAAATGACTCATAAATGAATTCAATTAGTCTCACTTTGATTTGACATTTTTGATTGTGCAAGCAAATAAAAAGCAATTAATACATTAAGACATGAAAAGCGAGAAAAAATAAAATAATTTTAAAAAAAACTTAACTATCTAATGTTAAAATATTTGCACAAAATAATCAATATTTAAATTCTGGAAAACTTTTTTTTTAAAAAAACAAACAAAATTTACAGCAAATTTTAATGCTTCTTCAGGATTTTGTTGTAGATTAAATTCTTTTACTTAAGTAGCTTCACGACATTTTCCCGGTCCTTTTCTTTCATTTCAATCTTCTCAACATTTGTTGAAGCTTCTGTCTATCTGTTAAAAGTTTTTCATTCTTTCTAACTCTTTGTCTTTTTTCCACCTATTATCGCTTTTTTCTTCCCGCGAAATACCATGAATTTATTTTTTGGGACAAATTATTTTCTTTTATATAAAATTCATCATCATTAATATTGATGAAGATAGCCGTAAATTTAGAGTATTTTTTTTTAAGATTCCTTAAAATAATACTTTCTAATTAATTTTAAACGTAACTTGTTTCATTTCAGAACAATTACATTTACATCTAGATCAAAAAACCCATATATTTGAATCATTAAATTCTAGAGTAAGTAAGGAAGGCGACCTATTCAGTTGAATTATCTAGTTTTAAAGTAAGTAAGCAAAAGGAAAGAAAGGATTAGTTGAATTGCAAATCAATTTCTTTGTTAGCTGATGCTTAATTATTTTACCGTATTATTTTTTTTTTCTCATCAAAATATTTCATCAATTTTGACATTATCATTTGCTTGCATATTTAATGAAATTATTACTGCTGGAACTGAAATTGGTGAAATCTATAAAAAAAACAAAAAATTTCTCAAAATGTAAATTAAAAAGTTACTAAAAATACATGAAGCAACAAATGCAAACAAAATATTACTTAATATAATTAATTTCATTTTTTTAAATGATGATATATCTGATAAAGATTATTATCCTTACGTTATTAACTGCAGATTGTAATGGTTCGACAGAAATATTTCTCGCGCTACTTAACTCCTCTGATATTTCACTTAATTTTTCATTTTCATCTTCCATATATTCATCATCTTCATCACTAGTTGAATACATTTCTTCCTCATCATACTGTAAATCGTCGCACTGTAGTCATTAATTTTTTGTTTTGTTTCATTTTGGACGAAAATATATATCGTAATTATTTATTTACGTATTTTCTTCGTCATACTGTAAGCTTTACTGTAGACATGGATTAATTTAATTCCACTAATTTTTGCCAGAAATATTTTCTTTTTAAACACTATGCAGTGTAGTTTGTTCTCTTAAGCTAGTTTTTAATTTTTGCTTAGATTTTTTCCAAAATTTAAAAATTATATTAGATGAAAGAGGAAAGTTTTTTGAAAAACATTAGAAGGATGGCGTTAAAAATAATTTGAAATAGTAAAAACCTCAGAATTATCGTAATATTCGCTAGAAGATTCGTTCTTATCTGCTCCTTCTAATGCTGCTTTTTGGACAAGTTTAAGTGTAAAACTGTCATCAATATTATCCTCGTATCGTACATCAACATCATACTGTAAGTAATAAAAATTTTTGAAATAATTCTTTTTATTTTTGCTGCAGTTAAATTGTGATTTGAATTACTTCATCAGTAGGCGAAGAAATAGGACTGAAATAAGTGCCAAAGCTTGATGATAATGGACGATATTCATCGGTATCCAATGAACTTCTATTATTTTTTGAACGTTCTAAAAAAAAAAATTCTTTTTCATTACAAATACTTCTAAATAATTTTGAAATTATCATTGAAATTCAAATGGAAATTTCATTTGAATTGCAGTAATTAACATTAACAGATTAATACTGGAAGACTAAAATAGTAGGACAATAATTTGAAGGAAATGGTAAAAATTATTTTCATTTATTTTTTCAAGTAATACATTTCAAATTTCAAATTTACCCCTCTTTTTTTAAAAAACTTAAAGATTAATTAATTTACCTTCCGAATTAAAATCATCAGATAGATCTTCATAATCTGATAATGTTTCCACCGATTCATCATCTGCTGAATCCCAATCATCCATACCATCATAGCTAATAGATGTTGTAAGTATTGGTGCTGGTATTGCCATAATTTTTGAAACACGTCCTCGATTATCGTTATTTCTACAAGAAAGATCAATTTAAAAAAAGGAAAAAAAAAAAACAAAAATTAGAAAGTAATGAGTTTCCCAAAAAAAATAAAAATTTTAATGATGGTAACCTTGTCGGTACTTCAAGAATAAATTCCTCATTAAAATCATTTTCATCGTAAGAAATCGGTGAAATAGAATGTTTCCGATATTTCGATGACAGAGCCGGATAAAGATCATCTCAAAAAAAAACTAATGAATTAAATATGCATATTGAACTACCAATGTTAATGAATTATTTTTTTTTTTTTTAAGCTATTACTGGAAATTTTATTTACTTAAGTTTTTAAACTATTACTGAAAATTTTATTTACTCGCTACTTCATCTTAATTTGTTATTACTTTGGGAAAATATAATAATAATAATTTAATAAATTTTAATATATTCCAAATATATTGACTGTTTTATCGATAGAGAAATTGATTTAAATACGTTTAATTTAACAATTTTTCTTGATGTAATAAACTTTTAATCTACCAAAATTATGTGAGAAATTTTAATCCATTAAAATTATATACTGTATATACTGTATGTTTACAGTGAAAAATTAACAATAATATACTGTATATTATAACAGTATAAAATTAACAAGAAGTTTTTTTCATGTTAACATCTCGAAAAAGTTTTTTGTCAATTTATTTTTTTAGTTTACTTTTTGTAAATTTACTTTTGCTCAGATTTTTACGCTAATTTCCTTGCATTGGTGAAGTTTTAATTTTCCTTTTAATATATTTAAATTTAGCAAAAATTTCACTCAACAATAACACATAAAATTTGAGTATAAAAAAATGAAAAATTTTTTGAAAGCTAATTCTTTATTTTCAAATAATTTTTTTTTCCTGTTACTACTACTCACCAGTTAATTTGGAATAGCTGATTGGAAGTCATTTAGGAAGCATTAGAAAGCAACCTCTTGGTCTGCGTTCCATTTTGCCAACATTATTATCATGCAATCGTAATTCGACTACTTTTGAAACGGTCATATCATTTTTGAAATTTTCGTCCTCTTCCGTACCCAGAACTGTTTCATTTTCAACTGCTGTAAAGGCTTTTCAATTTTTTTTTCACAACATATATCAATATTGAATATTGCGCTAAATATCAATCAAAGTATATTAATAATTTCATTTCAGTAATTAGCATTTTATCATCAGTTTGTTTCCCTATTAATGGAAGTCAAAAATATTTTAATTGAAGAAAAATTTTTTTAAAACTTCATCAAACCTTCATCATCATCGTCATCATCATCATCATCGTCACCATCATCATCATCGTCATCACCACCATCATCATCATCATCATCGTCATCATCATTATTGTCATTTGCAACATTGCTTTGCATCGGATTAAAGTTAATATTATCACCAAATGTAAATTCGGTGATAAAATTATTTGGTGAATTTTGTCCCGATGGTTGTGTGACAAGCAATAATGGTAGCTTCTCATCAATTATATTTTTCTAAAAGAAAAGAAAAAAAAATTAAGCAGTAAATTTATTAGCTAAATTATAAATCATGATTTTTATAAATCGAGATTACAATGAAATAATTTGATTCTGTTTTTTTTGCTTTTTTTTAAAAGCATATCTCCAAAATATCCAATCAAATCTTATCAATAATCAGTAATCAAAGAATATGTACAAAACATGCATCTTTTCTGAATGATTCAATTTGTATTAATACTCAACAAACTTTCTTTAAAGTATTTTTGATTAATTAATTGAAAATGATGAGTCGAAAAATAGAAATCATTGCTAAAAGTGCGTGGAGTTTTATTAGATATTCATAAATTAGTAAAACTTCTTTTTTTTCAAATTTACAGATAAATTATTACTTCGTTTCCTGTCTTCTTCCCTTGTTCTTCATCCTTCTCTTCCTCTTCCACTTCCTCTTCCTCCTCCTCCTCCTCCTCCTCGTCCTCCTCCTCTTCCTCCTCTTCCTCTTCATCTTCTAACTTTTCATCATCCACTTCTTTTTTTACGCGTAATTTATCCGTCCCACTAGTTATTCCTGCTTTTTCCATATTTGAAACCTATAAAAATATACATTTTAAAATTATAATATTGAAATTTGAATTAAAGTTAATTATTACATTTTACTGCGGTAATTCACTACTAACATATTACAGTAACTAGTATCAACATTAACCATTGTCCACGTAGAAATACATAAAAAATTTCAAAATAATCAACTATGCATCCGTACAAACCGATGTTCATTCAGTGCATTTAGTTTAGGTAGTTCATGAATCCCAAAAATACGGTCTATATGAGTAGATAAATGAAGCAGGAGTAAAAAAATTGTATCCATTTTTTTTCTTCGGATTGTCTTATCAGTGTATGATCAAATATCGAAATCTTTTTGTTTAGCAAAATTGGGTTTATGAAGCAGTTCTTGTGATGGTTACTGTAAAGCAGTATCGTACTAATCATATGCTAATGGCTTATTGTTTCGAATAGTTAAACTTAAAAAAAAAAACTTCATATCCTCTCTTTTGCATTATTTTTAATTAAAAATAAAAAAAAATTTTTAAAAAAAAATTGATTTGAAAATAAATAATGATAATGATATCATGTTATCACGATATCATGCACAATTTTGAGCAATAACAATAGTATAAGAATTATCAAAATTGATGCAGTAAATAAAATCAAATTTCCGATTAAAAATATATCCTTTCTTTTTATATAATAATGTTACTGCAGGTTACTGTAACTAATACATTAGAAATTTTGATTAAAAGTTTATTTTTCAATTAATAATATTTATTCATTTTTGAAATAATATGTTCAAGAAAAAAAGTTAATAGTAATTCTTGCTTAAGAAAAAGTTACAGTAATACTGTGCTAGATATTTATGTAAAGCCAATACAGTTGAATATGATTACAGAATTGGGATGTCTATGCGTCGGTGCAACATTCATTTGATTTATTGATGTAGAAATTGATATATGTGAGTGTCAAAAGTCGAATATTGTCTATTCAAAGATTGTTCATATTAAAATTGTTTAATTCAAATGAATTGTTAAAAAGTACTTGAATAAAATTGATAAAATTTAGAAAAAAATTACCTTATGAAATGACGTCATTTTAGCAACCAAATTATCTTTCATACATTGTTGTTCATTAGCATATTGTAAACTTTGATCACCTATAAAGTGAGATATACTCTCATTCAGCAGTAATTTCCAAAAAATCTCAACTATCTTTTTCGTTTCTTGAAAATATTAAAATTTTAAAAGAAAAAACAGAAAAAAAAATAACTAACAAATGCAAAAGAAATGAAAGAAGAAAAAGTGACAAAAGAAAATTGAAATTAGGACTAGAAAGAATGAAATAAGAATAAAAAAAATGGCATTCGATATTTGATAGCAGAGAAGTGAGAGATAAATAAATCATTTTTTTTTTTCAATTTTTCTGCATTTTTTTCAAAAAAAAGGATAGATTATAGGACAAGAGGAAGCGAAATTTTGCAAAAATTGCTATTATATTAATCGATAAATTAAATAATGTCAAAAAAAAGAAATTAAAATGATTTCTTATTGGTTTTTTTTATTCGCAATGAAATTTCGAAACTTTTTCATAATTACAAATAATAATTAGAAGTTGGAATTTCTGATATTTTTTAAAATATATCAAATTCACTCTTCATACTAGTAGCTGTTGAACATTGAAACTAGTTTTTTCCTCGCGTTAAATTTTTATAATGAAAGATTTAATCGTAATTTAATTTGAAAATGAATTTGATAATATTAATTTTTTCCTCAGCAATTAAATATCAATTCATTTTAATTAGCTTTACAGTTGCTGTAATTGGAGTAATTGAATAATTAACAAAGTAAACCATTCCGTGGAATCAATAAATGAATTTAAAATTTCAAAAGCATTTCTTTTTAATAAATGGGAAAATCCATTACTTGAAAAAAAGAAATCTGATGATTGATTTAAAAAAAAAAAAAAAAAATGGAATAGAATTAAGCATTCTATTCCAATATTAATTAGACATGCTAAGCGAATTTTACGCCAAATTTATTCTACGTTCAATGATTGATTGAAATTGCCAACAAGCAACAATGAATTCATCATTTCATCAACTCAGCTTTTTTTCTTTTTTTTCTTTTTGTTAAAACATAATTCAATACAAAATTATAACGATTGAAAAGTGGAATGAAAAGAATGGAAAAAAAATTGAAGGAAAGAGCAAAAAATTCAATAGTGACAGTAATGAGACACAACTATTATTGTTATTTAAAAAAAAAAAGGAAATAAGGCTAACTTATTGAAATTGCAGCGAAATTAGTGGCTGTATCTGCAGCAGCAGTAGTTTTTGTTGCAGTTATGATAGGAGCAGCATTAGATGGCATTTCTGTTTCATCTGAAGAGCCAGGCATTTTCAATTTAACATCCTAAAATTGCATTTAAATTTTTTTCAAGTTATACGGAAATAAATAAGTGAAATAAAATTAAAGGTAAGGAAATAAAACTGAAAATAAAGAAATAATTAGTAACGAAATAAATTTGATAAAAAAAATTTATAAAAATCAAATTTAAAAAAATTTGTTATTTATACATTTCATTGATTAACTTTTTGAATTCAATTTAAAATTGTTTTTTTTTTCAAATCATTAAATTTGATTTGTGTTTTCGGAAAAAAAAGATTTCCACCTCTATTCCATCTTGCTCATTAAGTTTAGCAATGTCGCGTAAAACATGTTGAAATTCGTTTCGATTAAGCGAAAGCTTTTCGTCGGCTTCTTCAGCTTTTTGTTTTTCTTTATCTTCTAATTCAGTTTCATTTCTTCTTTGTGAAACATATTTCGTTGTTCCATCAGAAATTTAAAAAAAAGTAATTCATTCAATTAAAAAAAAAGAAAAATTTTTTTCTCTGAAAGAAATGAACTAATTGAAATTATTTATTTAAAATAGGCAACATGATTTAAAATATTTTATTAAAATTGTATTAAACTAATTTAACCAATATTTTTTCCTGATAGATGCCATTATTGTTAGACTTTTACTCTCCACAATGTTATTAAGTATAATTAATGTCAACTTTGACTAATTTTGCTGTCATTATTAAGACTTGAAAAAAAAATCAAAAATAACTATAATTACTGTAAATATTACCAAAAGAATTTCAGAAAGCTAATAAATCTTATTAAAATTTGATGCAATTCATAAAGCTTAGTATCATTACTTGAACAACGATCATTTGATGTTTCTCGATCGTTCACATATCGGCTGTGAAATTTCTCAAATCGTTGCTTAGCATTATCATCAGATTCGGAACCTTCCTTTAAAAGTAAAAGAAAATAAAAATGAAAAAAAATTTTAAAGGCTTAAATTTGATTTTGTTAAAGATTGGTATTAGGAATTTTTTTAAGAAAAAAACTAATATATGTGAAGAAAAAAATAGTCAAACTCAAAATAAATTTCTCTAATAATAATAATCATTTCATTTTTCATGTCTTACTTTTTTCTACTTCATATTATTATCTTTGAACGATTATTTCAATATATTTTTCAAGTAAGAAAAAAATTTGGCAAATTTGTTTCGAAAAATAACTACCCTATCAGCTGAGAAACGTGACATTGGCTTGTATTCTCGATTTGTCACAAAATTTCGTTCTCGACTCATAAAACTTGGTGTTTGTGAACGATTAAAACGTGTCAATGAAGATACATAGCCAGATGTGGTCGATTGTGATCGAACTTGATGAGATGTAATCGAACTTGGTGTGTACCTAGCAATAAATGGATTTAAATTAAATCAAATTAAATTAGATCAGGTAAAAATTACTACACTAATTTTGTAAATTTTTTACTGCAACAAATTTAATTCGTTGTAAAAATAAAACAAGCAACATTTTACTGTTTTCTACAACAAACGATCCGATATCTAATAATTAGCATTATATTAAGTTAATTTAAATTAAACTTAATTTAATTTAATTTAACGATATGTTTGTAAAGATTTTTATTGCAAAGATGATCTATATTTTAACACAAAATTAATAATGAAACTTTTGCAACAATGCAGTATTTTGCCCTGAGGTTATATCATTTTGCCCAATTTAACAATCACTTTTTAATTGTTTACAATCATTGTGTACAAAGCCGATCAATAATCTATCATTATCCATATACCTTTTACTTTCAATATAAAATTAATCAGTTAATTACAAAAGATTATTAAATTAAACTTTTTTATTATCAAAATTACAGTTCGCTGCTTAATACTTGAATATAAAAAAATTTCAGTAAAACTAAAAAATTTCTAGGAAAAAAAATTGAAAGCAAAGCAAAACAAACGATTTTCGTCTTTCATACGTTGTATTATAATCATTATCATAACGTCGTAACGATGATAAACCAATGTCACTCAATTTTGTTCCTAAATTACACAAAATTGTCTTTAAAATTAGGAAAAAAATAAAAGCAGGCGACAGTTAGTTGGTTACTAATTATTAAATTAATTGGACAATTGATGAGAGTTAAAACACTATTTTAAGAGATCGAAAAGTAATTAAAAGCATAAAGTTTAAATATTTAATTTGTGTTAAGATAATTTCGTAAGATGTGGTTAAAATCTTTTATCACCTCATTTATTCAGTCATTAATTAACTGCTTGAACATTTATCACTGTATGTTTCCTTATGAAAGTTTTTTACAGTAATAAAAACAAAGCTTTTTTTTTCTTTCGCTTTCTTTCTGCTTTTTCCTTTATTACTTAATAATTCAATGAATTATTTCAATTATAAATTTTTCTTTCTTCCCTCCCTCTTTCCCTGTTTCTGCTTTTATATCCTCTTTTTTGCACTCTCCCTCTACTCCTCTCTTTCTCCTGAGAGAAGTTTTTCATTCTGGAGAAAGGTAACTTTCATGAAGTATCGGAGAATTTTTTGAAAAAATTACCTGAACCATAACTTGTACTACGTTTTGAAGCAAATGTACCGAAAGATGAATTACTGCCATATGATGATGATATTCGGTGATTTGATGATGCTAAATGATCAATACTACCATATCTGAAATAGCGAAAAAAATTATTAATCTAATTTATTAACTGATTAATTATTTTCTCACTGTAGCAGCTAAATATTTTAATTTTGCTTATCGCATATTGTTTATTCATTAATATGTAAATATTCCTCTCGTTTTTTTTTAATTAATAAATATTATTTGCTATTTATTCCATTCATATTTTCCTCCTTTCTAATTTTATTTCAATTTTTCATTTTATTCTTATTGCACTGCTTTCATTTCAGTTTCATTTCACCTAATTCAAAAGAAGAAAGAAAAAACAGAAGAAATTAATTAATTTCAACAATTAAAGTATCATATTCATTTGCAAACTTACATATTCTTTTGTATTTTGCACAATTTTCATTCCATACAAATTTCTGCTAATTTTTCTTCAAATAAAAAAAAAACGATGAACAAATTTGATCATTGCTTACTTTTTTGCATATTATTCCATGAACAATTTCATGTTGTTAAGATATTTAAGAAAAAAATTTTTTTCCCAAAATTTTATAAAACTTCATTTTTCAACGCTTTCTTATACGCCTGTGTAGTTTTATTTTTTTCAAAAAGAATTTTATAAGCCTTCAATGTGAAATTGTTTTTTTAAACGTACAAGCATATTGTATGTTTCTCTTGCTTACTATTAATCAAATAGCAAATTCTACGACGTTACTTTTTGACGTATTCATTATCCACCTTTTAAACCAAAAAAAAAACGTTCCTTCTGTCTTTTATCAAGCATTTCAATTTTTCTTCAAGTTTTCAATTTGATTGAAAATTTTTTCAATAATTTTCAAATCAGTGTTTGTTTTGAAAATTTTCTGCGAGTTTTTGATGTAGTAAAAATTTTTTTTAAAGCACTTTGGAATATTTAGGGTTTTTTTCTTCTATATTTTGTTTCCGTTTAAAAAATATTTTACAAATATTGCAAAAATTTTTCTAAAAAAGAAATTTCAATCAAATAAATTTTGAAAGCAAAAATTTTTTAAAAATTATCAGTTCTCCGTAGTATATGCATATCTAGCTTATACAAAAAAACTGTTCGAGTTTTTTCGGCGATATCCGAAACTGAAATTTATTTTTATTTTCTTTTAATTAATTAATAGACAAGTGTCCAAAAATGGAAAGTTTAAATAAACTTCGAGCGTTCAAAAAAAAATTATTTCCAGTAAATCCAATAATGGAAGGGAGTTAAAATAATGCAAATAAATATTTTAAAAATAAAATTAATTCAATTAATTAGCAAAATTAATTTAATTAATTAATAGATAGATAAGAAATGTTTTTTTGTAAGCATTTTGAGTAAACATTGAAAAAGAAATTGACAAAGTAATGCCAAAAAACTTTAAAAGTAAATATTCCTTCCGTTTGAATTTTTTTTGAAATTTAAAATTCTTTAGTTTTTTTTTAATGCTATTTCAATTTGAATAATTTATTTGCATAATAATCAAATGAACATTAGGAAAAGAAATGAATGAATTGAAGCAATTAGAAATGCCAGAATGAATTTATAGCAAAAATATACATTTTTTCTTTTAAATTTCCATTAAAACAAAATTTTAGTAGTTAATACCTATGTGATGATCCAATATTATTCTTTGTAAATGATATATCTTGATGATAGCTGGATGATAATGATGAATACTGCGGCCGATAAGAATTCATTGTAGTAGCAGTACGCCGTTTTGAATATGATAATGATGAGAACGATGATAGTGATGATAGAGATAGGGTTTGCTTTAATCGATACGGTTCAGCGCTATTGGAACGTTGAAGATGTTGAACATATGATTTGGGATAATTTGATGAGTGATACTGAAAATTTCTTCTCACATTTTAATAATACATTTCAAATTTTAATAATAACTACAAGCTTTGTAATTTTAACAGATAGTTTTTCCAAATTTTAACGTAATCATTTTAATTGCTTGAAATTTTTTTTCAAATCAATGATCAAATATTAAATACATAAATATATAAAAATATAAAAATATATTGAAATTTTGATATCTCATAAAATTTTTTTTTCGGTCAAAACCTATTATACAAATTCTTTGAATGAATTTGTCAAATAGCTACGTATTTGACAGATTTGCAAGTGATTACATGGCTTATGGATATGAACTGAATTAAGTTCAATTAAGAAACAAATATTAAAATTGTTAGTTTGATACTTTTGAAAATTTATACTTTATTTAACAATAATTACTTTATTCGACTTTTGATTAATTCATCGAAATTTATGTATTTTTCAATTAATTTAATAGAGATAAAGGTCTTGCATTAATTTTGATACGAACCTTATTTTAATTTAACTCAAAAATCAATTGAAATTTAATGGATGGGTAGGTGAGATTGATAGTCGAAAATGAACTAATTCATTAAAATCAAAATTCGAATCAAATATTGATCCGAAAAATCACTGTTTTGATTTTTTTTTAAACTTTTGAATTTAATCAGTTTTGCTTAAAGCATTTTTATCTAAACAACAATAAAATTTTTATAATTGAAGAAAGATTTTTTTTTCCCAAAAGTAATGCAATTAGCAAACGTACCAATCGAAAGTCTAATTATTGTTTTTTAGGCAAACAACAACAGGAATCAGTAAATATATAAATTTAGAAGATTTATACAAATGATATTTTTTAAAGACAAAAAAAAGATAAAATATGTGATACTATCTATAAATTTTATAATCAACGATAAAAATGATGAAAATGAGAGATGAAAAGTATGCAGATGATAACGTTTGTTAAACTGACGCCTCTTAGTGATTCTATTTCCTTGCATTTCAAATTTCATTTCACTTCATCTTATCGATATTGATGTTAACAACTGATCAGTGTTATGAATTACGGTGTGCAATATTAATGATGCTTTATTTATATCATTTCTTGTAGCTGCTATTGCTGCTTGTTGTCGTTGTTGATATTGATGATAATTCGTTTTAGTGTTATCATTTCCTTTCATTACTGCTATCACTATTATTGCTGTTGTTGCTTTTATTGCTATCGCTGTCGTTGTTACTATCGCTGTTGTTATTTTTGTTCTTATTCATTAATTTGATGAAATAAATTGAAGTATTAATGTTGATAGGAATAATGATGATAATTTTCTTTGATAATTGTTCTCTATTACTGCTGTTATTTTGATATTGGTGATAACTTCTTCTTAACGATATTATTATTATTGCTACATGTTGTTGTTATTATTGTTGTTATTGTTATTGCTGTTATTTCATTGATCTTGTAATTTTTATCATTTCCTATAAATTACTGCTGATCAATTTGGCACAGTGATAGTTTCAAAATTCCATTGAGCAATAACTGTTCTTGTAGTTGAAATTTCGTCTACAACAATGAGTTGTAATATAGTTGTACAACCTCTGTTAAGCAACTGTTCACTCAAATATTTTTAAATGGATTTAAACTGAGACCAACAGCTGACAATTATCATCACCAACGCCTGTTATCAAACAGCACTTTTGAAATATTAATTAATGTGGTATGATAAAGCAAAGAATAGCACTGGAAAGCATAAAGTGAAGAGATTTTAAAAAACTCATTATCAAATAATTTATCTGTTAGAAAAAAATATTTTAAAACTGTAATATTTTGAAAATTTTCTTTTTTTTCATTTTGAAAAATTCCTTCTAAACAATTTTGAAATTGAATAATTTTCAGATGATTCTTTTATTGCAGAATTAAATTTTAATGGAATTTTTTGCCAGTATTTTATTAATAAATAAGTATTTCTTTTCTTTTGCAATAAAATTTTCTACCTAAAATATAGTAAAATGATAAGTTATATTAAATGGAAAATTTCGGAACCTAAAATTGAAATGAAAAAACACGAAATTGGAAGAAATTATCAAACTGAAAAGTATGAAAAAAATATTAATTGATAAAAATTTCAAACTACTAATCATAGATTGAAAGATTTTGATATTTCGCATATTATTTATTACTAAATTACATATAAAATTCATCAGTGATGAAAAATGCCAAATGCTAAGTTTAAAAAACACATGAAGTAAGTAAGTAAGCAAGTATATAAATAATTAAGTAAATAATTAAGTTAATAAATTAAAAAATAGCCCTGAACTTTTAAACTATAACAATCATGCAAAAATTATGCATGCATTGATGTCGTAGATCAAAAAAATGCTGACATATTTAGATAATTTATTATTATCTTCTCGATGCTTGCACATTTGCTAATTTAAATTTTCAATAATCGTTACACAAAAACTGAAATCGAAAAGATTTTTCATAACTTTTCATATATTTTGTTAATTACAATACAATTTATTTGCATGCAAAATTTTTGTTTAAAAATGAAAAGCAAAAAAAAGTAAAAATTCAATAATATTTGAAAAAATAGTAGAAAAAATGAAATCAATCCTGTAACACATCCTTGCAATCCTGGAACAGCGTCAGCTTTCACTTTTAAAACTGAACTGAAAAAATATAAGAAAAACTAAGAATTGACATTGAACCAAGCAACTGTGTTTGGATCATTTTGCCTCAGCGTATAAAATGCAATAGCATATGGTGGAGCTTTTTCGCATTAAAAGTATATTTGCATGCAAAAAGCAATAATGTTTGAGTGCAATTTTAAAATGTAAACAACATTTGAGTCAAATTTTTAAAATTTTTTTCCAAAAGCAAAGTTTTGCAAGCAGTAGACAAAGTGATAATAAATCAATTAAGAAAAATTTAGCTAATAGAAAAGTTTTAATTTTGTATTTGCTCTTTGTTTTTTGTTTTTAGAAATATTGTCTATGAATCGTTTCATTTTCTAATGTCATTCTTTCGCCTATTAAGTTTGATTATTTTATGAGTTTGCTATTTTTTTGTTTGAATTGTTAAGTTTTTTTTTTTTTAAATCTGAAAATGAACTGAAAACATTTGTTTGTTCAAAACTTTTCTTCAATAAATTCTTTTATAAATTCTTCCGTAATTTTTTTTCCTGTTAATCGTTCAATTGCTTTTGTGTTTATTTCATTTTATTTTAATTACAATAAAAATATTTTTTTTTCTTTCGAAATCGAAGTATTTGAATTTAGAATTATCCAAAATAATTTTTTTCGCATTTTTCTTTTTCCCAAAATATTATTTATTTTCAATTTTTTTTTTGGCTTCACTGAATCATTCGATTTTTTCTTAAGCTTACGAAGTTTATCCGAAATTCGTTTGAAATTTGTAAATTTCTCTTAGTAATTCTATTATGTGTTATTTTATATTTCAAAATGTTTATTCAAATAATTGCCTCATCCTAATGAGCATTTATTTTTCTCAGTTAAAATCTTTGATCGAAAAAGTATTATAATTCGTTTTAAAAATTTGTCAAGAACAAAAAACTTACGTGCATTTCAGAAATTTCTTTATTTAAATGATTTTTTGATAAGTTTTATGAATACTTTTAATTCTTAATGCATTACTAAAATGACATTTCATTGCAATTAGTTAATAAAATATTTAAAAGCTATAATTGTCCACTAGTAATATTTTAATTATTCATTCATTAACTGTAAAAACTCTTTCATTGGCATATAATTAAGTGAATTAAATTGATCCATTCTTGAACTGGAATATGACTTGCTGAAAGTAAATATTTAAGTACAAACCGTATGCTGATTCAAATTAGGTGACATTTTGTTGCTTGTTTGTTTGATTAAAATTTTTTTTATGCTTATTTGAATGAATCAAAACAATCATTGAACCAATCGATTAAGCGCTCATCTGTGATATATCCAAAAAGATGGATAAAGTAGCAAAGTTGAATCGTTGAACTGTCTGAAATTCTTTTATAAATAAAAAAAATATCACTGTATCAATTACTGTACACGAAATTGATCCAACAATGGGCGCAAAATCCAATAATGGGCGCAAAGAAATGATTTTTGTTTGTCTCATTTCTTTTTTTTAAATTTTCATTCAAATAAATTTGTATTGACAGAAAGACTGTTAAAATCAAAATTCACTTATTCTGGGCGGGTAACTGCAAAATACAAAACTGTTACTGCTGCAAATTAACAATTAACCAAAGATCAGTTGTTCGATTTTCGCTTTGCTTTATTTTTGCTTTATCATTTCGAATATGCTGAGTTTTTTATGCTTCGAAGTATTTGTGATATTATTGTAATTAATCAGTTGCTTCCGTACACCGCGCAGTTAATTAATTATTTCCTCTTCGTTGTAATATTTTGTACAACGTTTAATTAGTTATTTCGCACTCATTACAGTACTTTATTTATTAAATAATTAATTAACTAATTATGTTTTATATTCAATAGTATTTAAAAAGTGAAAAGTAAGCAAATATAGTTAATTTGTTCACACATTGTTTACAAAATGTTTGCTAATTAACACAATAATTAATTAATCGATAAAAAAAATTTCCCGTCTCATTTTTCGTCATTCTGACAATTACATTTAGATACAAGAAAGTATTTAATTAGTGAATGTATTAATTAGTGGAATAATATGTTGCAAAATGAATGCAGTAATTGGCAACTAAATCTTATAAATGAATACATTAATTAACAAAATAAATGCTCTTAAATATCCCAAATTGTTAATAATTTATTATATGTTTAACTTTGACCTTTCCGGTTAATGAATTTATTTATAAAGTATGAAAGATTTCAACTTAAAATAACATTTTTTTCTGCTTTTAAATTTCAATTTAAAATATTATTTTTAGCATTCAAAAAGTTTTTCACTCCTAAGGTAAGAAATTGAAACGAAAGAGAGAACAATGTAGAGAAAATTTAAGGTTCAGATGATGAATTTAAATCAGATGGTAACGGGTATTTATTACAATGTAAAAGCATGTCTACACACGTGTATGTATATGTATACGTATATGCATGTGTATGTATGTATAGTCATCACATATGTTTTTTTTTTCAAAACAAAGCTGAGAAGAAATGACAAATTTTGTGGAGAAAAATGAGAAATTCAAGAATTCCAAGAATATGAGAAATTCCAAAGCTATTCCAGAGAAAGGAAATGATAAATTTGTGAAAAAAAATGAGAAGTTGCAGAGATATTCCAAAAAAAGGAAATGATAAATTTGTAGAAGAAAATGAGAAATTGCAAAGATTCTCCAGCTAGAGGAAGAAAGAGCTGTCTTTTTGCAAGCAATTTTGATGGATGAATTTCAATCAAGCGTAACACGAAGAAATTAATGTTGCAAATATGTATGTATTGCCTAAATGTATTTAATGTGGAAAATTTTTGAAAACAAATTTTATTTGAAAAATTGAAATTCGAAAAGCAAAAAAAAAATAATTTATAATTTATAAAATAAACACAAAAAAAAAGAAGATCGATAAAGATCGATAAGAGTTTAGTTTTTTTCATCTTAATGCTTTCTTTTAAACTAAATTTGTTTCATTTAAAACCTTTTTTTCTGTTTAAAACTTTTTCTTTTTCTGTTATTTATTACTTAAATAAATTTTTAATAGCAAATGATTGCTTAGTCGCTAATAAATTTGATCGATTGTATTCAGTTATTCGGCTTTCTGGAAAAAAAAAGATTGACAAATTGACTGAATTTATCACTGCACATAAAGATTAGCATAACTAAATAATCGTATAACTAATTAGCATATCTAATTAATATAATTATAATATTATCGAACCTATTAAGTGATTTTGCAAAATTGTGTCAAAACGAAAATTAAAATACCATTGTTAAGATGATGAAAAAAAAAACATCATACATGATAATGCATAATAATTTAGTACAACAAAAAATGATTTAACAATAGAAAATTATGATTATTACAAAATTAGAGAGCAAAAATTAAAGCGATGAAATGAGGAGAAATGCAGTAAGGAAGGACCGACCCATTGAGAGGAAAGTCAGTGATGATCACTTGAAATTCCTTTCACTTTCAACAGCTACAATTATTGTAACATTTTTTTCTTTTTTTCTTCTGTTTCTCAGACTACGATTAAACATTGGAATTAAAACGAAATGTTCCGTGTAAAGTTCGCGAAGAGAAAAAAGTTTTAAAAAAATATTGTAAATTAGTGCTGATTGATACGATATGATGTAAAGAATTTCAAACGATATTTACATCTAATATTATTAAAAGGAATGATAAATTTTACCGTACGCAAATTTTACCGTATTGCTATATAATGTCTATGAAAAAATACACTTAACACTTTAGTATAAATATAATAGAGATAAATAAAATGCATCAATATATATATATGTATTGATCTCTATTATATTTATAATATATATAAGCATATAAACACATCAGTATTACAAATAAAATTAATGATAGCGTTACTATCACCAATAGTACACATACAGTATAAACTCATAAACGTCCAACAGATGGATAGTATCCATTGGCGCATCCACCTAGGTACACATGCACGACATGTTTAAACCCGAATAAATACATCTCGCGCATATCTACCTACATTTATTCGTTTTGCACACTTCCGCTTGGCACGTAATCACACGTCAATTTAACCACGTATACATACAATTTTTGTATAATTGGTCATTTTCTGATAATTAGCGTTATAAGTTTAGATTTGTGTAGGTCATTTTTTATTTTGTTGGCGTTATTCCTATCGAATTATTTTTTGCTTTTTCAATACGGTCGATATCAATTCCAGTGCATCCGGGATTAGAAATTCAAAATCACTTAGAAAATGTAAAACAGAAAATTATAGCATTCCATGCTGTTGCAACATATTTCTTAAAAGCAATTGTCGACGTTGCAGCCAGCAACTTGAAAGTTATATTTTTTTAACTTTGGTTTGTATGTTTTTATTGAATATGGTATAGTGAATTTATACTATAGTAGTTTAAGTTTAGAATTTTGTTTTGATGGGACAATGGTTTCTTATAATTTTTTTTTTTTTTTTGGCTTTTGAATATAGTACTATTATTTTTTTCCAAACGAAAGGTTCTAAAGCCAATTATTTATTTACAAAATTATGTGTTTTTTTTGCCTTTTATTATTTAAGTTTTTATTATTTCAAGTTTTGATCTTTTTTGATTTTTTGAAATAACGGACTGTCCCTCGAGCTTCCAGAATATTTCAAATATTTCGGAATTTTCCTAGGCTTTTTGGCATTTTTGATATTTTGATGCTTTTAGTTTTTTTAGTTCTGTTATTTTTACATATTTTTTAAGCATTTTTATTTGTAAATACTTTTTAATTGATTTTACTTTTGCATGCATTTCTGCTTCTTTCGTTTGTAAATATTTCTTTAATAATTAACTTTTGCATACTTTAAGAATCAGACCGAAAGAAAGATAATACATTTCTCGGAAACCTTTTAAAATTTATATTTTAAAAATATATAAATAACTCAAACTAAGATTTTAAAGGTCACTTTACAATATCAACAGCAGAACGGTTATCGATTTATAAAAGTAAGAAGACAATTTTCTGGATAAGACACAATCCAGACAAATCTTAATTTCGTTTGCATATAGCAGAACAGTGATACTTCGATACTCAATCGTCATAATTTGATGCAATGACATTCTAGTTTTAATGCTATGTGAAGAGAGGAATTAATCAAATTTTGTGGTTCCAAATTTTTGTGGAACTTCTTAAAAAAAATAAATGAAACTTCTATTTTGTAGAAATTGTAACAGCAAGCGACGTGTTTCATATACTATACGAATATTGGTAGAGAATATTGTAAAAATATGACTAACAAATGAAATTCGTTCAATGAGTATGAAAAAAGCCATATGTTCATCTTTTAGCTTTAAAAAAAATCGTTAAAGGAATTATTAAAGCACCTCAAGACCCAGTACCTAAAGTTCCTTAATCATAGTATATTTTGCATTTTTTACGTTATACGATTGCAATATTTTCTTACTGATTGATTTTTTTTTACTACATTGATTCTCAGATCACTTAGTGCATAAAATAGATGCAAATACAGCTTATTGGCCATGAAAAGAGCTACGAGTATACAGCAGGACTTTAAATAATATAAGAGCTGATGAAAATTTTCATCAGAACTGTTAGGCTGCTTCATCAAAAATTTCATCGTGATGGATGTTGACAATTGCTCTGAGATGTGTGATAGTGAATATTGATGAAGACGACAGTGAGGAAGAACTGTCTTCAACCACGTTCACATATAATACTTATACACACCTATATACAAACATACATGCGCTCTTATGCACATACCTACGCATACATGCGCATAAATCCACTCACACCCACACATAAGTGCGCAGAACACGCTCACGCCCATACGCAGCCATCTTGCACATACCTATCACACATACGACACTTCATTTCGACGTGCACTGGCGCCAATTCAACAACCATATATGCACAAACACATCCACCTATATGTATATAGCATATAAATCCAACCACACATATACATTAGCATATTATTCACAAAATACAATAATCATTTGTTACTCCAACTTAATATCAAACAAGATGCTAATTATTATTATAACTTATTGTCTTTATTAATGTGATAATTCATCACAAATACAAAAAGAATCTTTTCATCGATAGCAAAACCTTTTCAACTGCTTACTGTTATGCATTGTTAATGAGTTTAAGTGATTTATAATTTATTTCGTTGTCCAATTTGATTATTTTCCATAATTTCTGCGTCAAGTGAAAAAGATAGTGTAAACGATCTTGAAAAACATGCTTTTACCGGTTAGTTGTTTTGCCTTCTAGCAATTTGTCGGTAATTTTTTGTTACAAGTTGTAGAAAGATAACTATTATTACTTAAAATTTTATTTTTGTATGCTGCAGGTCGCTTTCTTTCTGATACTATTGTCGGATAATTTCAAGATCTTGTTTATTTTGTGATATGCTTTGATTTTCTTTGGAACAATTAAATCCGATTTTATTCGCTGCATTTTCTAAGAAAGACTTCGAGATATTTGCATTTCAGCAGTTCATTATTTTAAAAGTTAAAATATTAGTCATTGGATTTTTTGTTAGAGCTTTCTAAAGCTTGCCAAGAGAAATTTTAGCTTTTGCGAATTTAAGGATTTGATGATCGATTATTTAACTTGTTTTCTTAGGAATTTGATTATTTTATTATGCTATTATCCTACGAATCGAATAGGACTGAGAAATTAGCTTTTTTGCTGCGATTTTATCCTTTAATGATAGGTATAAACGAGTATTTGTGACATTTGTTGAGCATTCTGAAGAAGTACTGGCTCAGGAAATCAAGGAATTTATGGAGAGATAGATGATAGTTTTGATTTCTATGTCACAAAAATAATTGGCACAAACAAATATTTATGACATTTGTTGGTTATGGCAGGATTATTTTGTCGTATATGTTATCATAAGAAAAATATCAGAGAATTTCAAATCTAGACGAACTGTTAAGCAAATGTTTTGGATTAAACAAAAAAATGGTGGAAGTTGAAAATATAAGGCAGCACCTGTTGAGCCAAGTTGATTCTGTTATGAAATAAAATTTGCAATCTTGGTGTTTTTTAGGCGTTTTCTTTTTATTCTGCAAGGTTCCTGCGCTTTGTATTTTTTATGAGTTAACTATGTTGCCTGTTTTGATTTACACTTATGATCGTCAGATAAAGATTAATGGTTATTATTATTTGATATTGGTATACTTTATTTGTTTTTTGATGTAAATCTTGGTGTTTTTTAGGCGTTTTCTTTTTTTTTATTTCTGTAAATCAAACGGTGCTGTCAAATTAGTTTTCTTTTTTTTGGCTGACGATTTTATCCTTTAGTGAAAGGACAAACAAATGCGTTTAATTTTTTGATTATGATATTTGCTGTTAACGGCGAAATTATTTTTATTCACATGTTATTATAAGGAAAATGTAAGAGAATATCAAGCATAGACGAATTGTTAGTAAATGCCTTGGATTGAATGAAAAAAAATGATAAGCAGTAGAACTGATAAAGCAGCACTGCCAATTCAAGTTGGATCTGTTATAAACTGTTATGAAATGAAATTTGTAATCTCCGTTGTTTTTTTTAGAGATCTCTTTTTTTATTTTGGAAGGTTTATTATGCTTTATGTTTTTTTATGAGTTTACTATGCTTCCTAATTTGTTTGTTTTGATTTGTTTTTTGAGTTATGTTCACCAAGTAGAGATAAGTGCTTGTTATTATTTGATTTTTTATAATTTAGTTTTTGACACGCCTTATTTGTTTCTTTATAGTTGTGTTTTTTGTTTTTGATTTTTATTTATTATAAATTATCAAATTTTTGTATCCTTTTATTGCGTTTGTGTTTCCTTATTATGGTTTCTATTATAACCACTCGAATTTGCTCAATGTGATCATCAGTGCAAACGTGATTAATCTTTATCATTTGCACAATTTACAGTATTCTTAATATAACTTTACCAGCTCGAGTACGTTCCTCGCGAATAGCAACAATCTCTCCTCAAAAATTAACATCACTCCATCTTCTATACTATCACACTTCGATAATTTCACTGCAATAATAGCGCAGAAATAGTTAAATAAATTTGTTTTTTTCGTAACTGAAAGAAGCTAACGAATGAAAGTAAAAAGAATTATCGAATTAAAAGTCCTATTAAATTCTTAAAATTATCAAACACTCAGCAATGAATAATGCCGAAAATAATGCAGAAAGTCGATTCTCCATCAAATGAGCATACATTTTCCTACTTTTGTTGTCGTCAATAATTTGCCATCATCCCATAATCCATCTTTATAATCTGTAGCAATTTCCATGCCTGAAATTAATGCCAAGGATCGTCTGATTAACATTAAGGAACAAAGAGGAACTTTGTAAGGCTTTAACTTATCATTCCTTATCATTGAAATTTTGTTTTCTAGTTTCTCCGAATTTGCTTTGTGTCAAAGGAATAAGTAATAAAGCGATTCCTGTTGTCTCGATCATAAAGGTAAACATCAATGGTGCTCGAAATAATTTTAATTAGCATTAAAGCTTTTCAGTTAAATGCTGTAAGAGGAATGGTATCAAAAAAAATTGAGATGCATACCAGTTACTATTTCTTTACTATCACGAAAACAGTAGATGATGAGAGCAAGATATACCAACAATTTTACCATACTTGATGTTGTTTCTTGTACAATTTCTAAAATACAGATTTTATTTCTTCGCAAGCAACTATAAATTTGTCGATCTCATTCTTACAACTCATTTTGAATTGATTCTTGAACAGAATAATTAATGAGAGAATAAGTTAAAACTGTATCAAAAAAGAACGAAATTCAACATATACTGAAGAGATGGAGCTACCAGAACCATTCTCAAACGTTGAAAATAAACTAATGGCGGAAGATCTAAACATGGCGCTTTTATACATTGAAAGCACAATTATTGAATACAACCAGTTTGACAGTTACGAACGCGTTTAAAGCATGAACTTTTTTATCAAGCTTTCGTATTTCTCAATTGAATGGAAGAAGAATTAGCTGAATAAGACAGGTAACGAAAAAGATGAGTTATTCCGGTTGTTTTATCCTTCATCGATAACAATGAACAATTTGTAGTCAATTTCAGCAAATTTGAAGTTTATTTGTAAGATTTTTAACAAAAATTTCCATTTTTTTAGGTTGCCGAGTGCTGTTTTTGGCAAATGCATATGACTTCAATTACATATCACAGCGCAAATCCTATGGCAAAAATTGATGCAAAGAAATCTTCAATGTTAAATTGTGTTAAGCAAAAAATGTTACAAAAAAATGGAAATTTTATAAAGACTTTATTCACTTAAAAAAAGAACTTGAAGTTTACCCAAATGGACTGATAAATTGTTTAATTCTTATCGCTGGAGGATAAAATAACTAGATAACCTCATTTTTCTCTTACCTATCTTACAGAGTTATTTCGTCTTCTATTCAGTTCGTGAATACCAAAGCAGAACAAAAAACGTCAATAGTTCAAAACTAAGAAAACTGTAATTTGTGCAAGTGATAAAGTTTTCACTGATGATCAAATTTAGCAAATTAGAGGAGTTATAATAGAAACCAGAAAAGAAAACACAAATGTAAAAAAAAGAAACAAATATTTTATAAAAGATTGTAAATTTCATTTCATTACGGTTCATAACAGAACCAATTTGAATTAGCAGTGCTGCTTTATCCATTCAATTGCTTACCATTTTTTTCATTCACTCCAAGGCATTTGTTTAACAGTTGATATTCTATGCTTGATATTCTTTTCCTTATGACCCTAACAAAACATGTCATCAGTTATGTATTCGAGATTTGCAAAAAGTTAAACTTCTCAAAACAAGCTTTAGAAAGCTCTACAAATAAATTTAGAGACCAATAATTTAACTTTCAAAATAATGAACTACTGAAATGCAAACACAGCGAAGTCTTTTTTTAGTAAAATTCAGTGAATAAAATCGAATTTGAATGAGCGGGTATGAAAAAATCAAAGTACATCATAAATTAATCTTGAAACTATCCAATACTGGCAGCAGCAAGAGAAATGAAGTAGATTATCAGCTTCAAAGTAATATTTTTCTAACGATATTACAGCGCTGCAATCCTTCTGAACTGTCCTATTATTTCGTTTAAAATTTCTTGTGGTAGATCCATAAAGTTATATTAAAAAACTCTAATTTGTGTAAGTAATAAAGATTGATATATAAAGAGTGATACATTCTTCCACTTTTTTATCGAGAATAATCGGCTATTATTACCTATCTTTATAACTTATGTTAGCCTTCACTGAAACTGAAGTTAATGCCAAGGATCAACTGGTTAACACTAAGAATTAAATTCTAAGCTTTAACTTTATAAACGATCATTTGAAATTTTGTTCTCTACTTTCTTCAAAATTTTTTCCGTATCAAAGAAATAAGTAATAAAGCAGTTTCTGCTGTCTCGATCACAAAAGTAAACGCTAAAATTGTTCCAAATTAGTGTCAAGCAGCACTGAAGTTTATTCGGTCAATTACTGTTTTACTAGAAATACTTAAACAGAGGAATAGAATGATTCAAATGCAAGTGATCTCATTCTCATAACTCATTTTAATATAATGAATTAATTCTTGAATAAAATAATTGATGGAGAGTAAGTTGATGTTATATCAACAAAGAACGAAATTTAGCATACAACTAAAAGCGCAAATTTACGAGACCTTCCCAAACGTTGAAAATAAAATAATGCCGGAAGACCTAAAAGTAGCGCTTTTATGTATTGGAAACGGAATTGAATGTAGCCAGTTTTAGAATTATAAACACATTTAAATTATTGACTTTTTTGTTCTGTTTTGGTATTTCTCGAATTGAAAGGGAACGAATTAACGGCAAGACAAGTAACGAAAAAATAGAATCGTTCACTTATTTTAATCTCTAATAATAACAATTTATCAAGTCTGTTTCAAAGTGATTGAAATTTTTTGTGAAATTTCCATTTTTTGTAATACTTTCTGCTTTACATTATTTAATATTGAAAATTTTTTTTGTATTAATTTTTTTCAAAGAATCTGCGTTGTAATAAATAGTTGAAGTCAAATGTAACTGTAAAATATAACACCCGGTAATTTAAAAAAACTGAAATTTTTGTAACAAATTTTACAACGATTTAAATCGCTTTGAAAAGAAACTTCAACTTTGCCAAAATTGATTGATAAATTAATATACTGTAAGGCAAAATAACTGAACCATCTCATCTTTTTTTATCTGTCTTACTCGTAAATTCTTTTTCATTCAGTTTGAAAAATACCAAAGTAAATGAAAAAGGATTTAAAGACGTTTATAAATGTGAAACTGGATACATTCAATTCTTGAAATTGATTCTTGATTGATTTCTTTTCCAATGTATAAAAGCGCTACTTTTAGGTCTTTCGCCATTATTTTATTTTCAACGTTTAAGAAAATTCTCGTAGATTCTGTGTTTTTAGTTCTTCTTGTTTCAGCTTATTCTGTCAGTAACTATTCTATTCAAGAATCAATTCATTGCATTAAAATGAGTTGTGAGAATGTGATCGATAGATTTACAAAATGCTTGCGGAGAAACAAGATCGAAACTTTAAAAATTGTATGACAACCGACATCAAGTAAAATTATTGATATATCTTGCTCTCGTCATCTATTATAGCGCTAACCATAATCATAATTGCTCAAATATTTTTTTATATGTTAATTGTTGCATCTTTAAATAAATAATAAATGTGTGGGATTTGAGATAAATAACACTAAAATACACTAAAATAGTGTTTTTATCAATTAGACTAAATAATTAACACAGTTTCGAAGGAAAAAAATAACAAGTAATTTAAAACGTAAACAATACAAAAAAATTACTATTTGCATGTTGAAGCTTATTTAAGAAAAAGGTGAAAAAAAATCGAAATTATTATTTTGGAATGTATATCTAGCATATATTTGTACATATATATATGTTTACTATATATATTTTACTATATATTTATATTAAATAATTTTTTTTTTGGTAGAATCAAAATTTTTACAGATTATAAAGCCGCGGGTGCCAGGCCGCATATCTAATATGAGAAACGTACGCTGAAATTCAGTGTCAAAGTCTCAGAAAAAGGAAGGTAATAAATTGGATTAAATTTCGAAAACAGCAGGAATTGAAAAGTTTTGACTGTCAGTTCGATCTCAATTACTCTGTTATTTAGCCTTCTTTAAATTCAGAACGTCTTCATATACTGGAGTAAAATTAGATTTTGAAGCTATTTTTATTACTTCTAAAAGTATGATATACAATTAGTTTTCGAAAGCAGTGACAATTTGATCAAAGATACCCACATTTATAGATATTATTAGGTGGTATGGTAAGATTAAATGGGATATTTGGATTTGTAAGAAATGATTTTTGGTTGAGAAAAGGTTCTTTGCTATCGTAATGACTAATGGGTTTGTGCTGCTTAGTAATCTGTAGACTAATGATCTACAGGTCATCCCGATATAGAAGTGGGCGCAAAAGTTAACAAGCGCCTCTATACGTGAAGAATGTACGTACATCAATGATGTAACATTCCACTTAAAACATTAAGCACTCATATTTCAGTATCTTTCTATTTCATTTCCAATTATTAAATCTAATAGCATGCTTGAAGGAAAACGTAAGTTTGTTATTTTATTTTTGAAATTTGTAGATTTCATTAGGGAGAAAATTGCGGAGTAGAAGTGTCATATGACGATGCCATTGAGTTAGGTGGCGGTGGTGATGGAAATGCGAAACATCATCAGCACTCATACAATCTGCTTCAGTGCTACTTACACCTTACAATTTTGTACCATCAGTTTTTGCTAATTCACAATTGGACATACCATTTTTTTTGACTCCTGAATCGATGTGTTTCGATATATGAAAATTGTCTGAAATGGAATAAAATGGAACACAAAGCCCAGACATATAGTGCAAATGTATATTTCAGAATTTGGGAGCAATGTATCTAAGTCAGTTAGCAACAACAACAACAACAACAACAACAATAGGTCAAAATCAGGACCAAAATGGTAGTAATAATACCATCACAACAAATGAACAACAAGACGGAATCATTAATGGAAATAATAAAACTGAAGTAGCAGCATCAACGCCATCCGAAATGGCGACTTCATCATGTGGCGCTGAATCACCGATATCACCCAAACCATTTGGTAGTAGGGATCGAGAAGTAGAATCTGCAAGAGAGCGGGATTCTGTAGATAACACTGATCTAAGGTCTTGATGCACTAATTGCGTTTATTACTTCTGAACAAGGATCTGAGACTTCTGATCGTCTATTAAGGAATTAAAATTTCGACTTAAATTTGATTGATTTTAGCTCAACGAAAATGAATCCTGAAGATATTGCTCTGGCAGAGAGCAAAAATTTGCAGCGTCAGCAATGCAGCGGCATCGGAATCACAGCAGCTTGATCTTTCAAAATGGATCATCTCCATAAGATATAAGGAAGTTGCTTGAGCAGAAGAATATTTGGTTTTCTTCTTTCGTTCTATTTTCGTCCTACTATTTTTTCCTTTTCTCCTTTCTTGTTCGTTAAAAGTCAAATAATTTTTTTTTCTTGGTAGAATTAAAATTTTTGCAGATTATAAAACAGCAAGTGCCAGCGCCGCTTATCGAACATGAGTAACGCATGCTGAAGTCAAAGTCTCGGAAAAAAAGAATAAATTGGATTAAATTTCGAAAACAGCAGGAATTGAAAAGTTTTGATTGTCAGTTCGATCTTAGTTACTCTGTTATTTAGCCTTATTTTAGATTAAGATCGTCTTCATATGCTGGAGTAAAATTAGATTTTGAAGCCATTTCTAATACTTCTAAAAGTATGATATACAATTAGTTTTCGAAAGCAGTGAAAATTTGATCAAAGATACCCACATTTATAGATATTCTTAGGTGGTATGCTAAGACTGAGTGGAATATTTGGATTTGTAAAAAATAATTTTTGGTTGAGAAAAGGCAGAGAACCTTTTCTCTGCCACTGCAATGGCTAATGGGTATCTGTAGTTTTTAGTTAAGAAAGTAAACGAGAGGAGAATTGCTAACCATAAAATGATTTCCCCTGGCTAAGTTGATTTTGAGAATCCATGAGAAGGATTAGGATCTGCACATAAAATAAATTGCGCCAAAAGATGATGACTGATATTTATATATTGTCTAAACTGTTTACATCTAACAATATGTTTTTGTGATTGCTCAAAAATGAAGCGCATTCGATACCACATTCTATCTGATTCCAATTTTCTAATTTTCATGCTCATTTATTTCTGTACCTAGTTCGTTGAGATCTTGCTTCTATTATAAACTCTCCCACAAATACAATATAAGTATGCGATAGATGATAATAATGGGAAAGGTTCGTGAGGTATTCAATAGCAAAAAGAAATGGTAAATGGATCGAATCCAAAGGTTCTGGCCGTCGATAAGCTGAGTTAAATTCAAAACTGACCCTCATTGGAAAGCGGAACCCATTAAAAGGAAAGAGGAGGAGGAGAGAATATAATAAAATAACGTAATGGTACATGCAAAGCATAATTGTCAGAGGTACTTTGGAAACATTGTAAAACGACAGGAGAGAGGATAAGGTACTCATCACTTCAAGCACACGAACAGGCATCCTTGGTGTGAATTCCTTATCTAGAAATACCGTATCAACCGATGATCTCACAAATGTTACAACTATTCGAATTACCATTTTCATACCATTAATTTCTTCTAACGAGCATTTCGATTATTTTAATGCCACAAATTGTTTCGTTTTTCATGACATATGGATTTGAGATAAATCACTAATACAATTAGGTCACAAATATCAAGGTAGTTATCTAATGCAGTAATAAATCTTCATGTTAAGTAAAATTCACATATCACGCTGAAAGAGAAATGTGAAAAAGGATTTGATTTTTCAATTGTTAGAGAGATAAAATACCTACATTAGTTTCTGGCAAACTTTTTTAAAATAAAAAGTGCCGTAAAATAACTACCATAAAATTTTTATTAAGCATGCAGCATTCTATAGAACTAATAGAAAAATAAATTCAATCAGTTCCTTCTTCAACATACATTAAAGAGAACGATATAAAATTCTTTTATGATAAATGTATACTAAGTTATGACATAGAATTATGCATTCGACAAACCGTTTTTGTTTGAATTCATATTTACCTTAAATTTTCATCTGAATTATTAAAATGTATAATACGGTACGCTGGCATTATTTAATATAATAAATTTTGCAGAATAATAAGTATCATTTCTTATTTCATTGTCATTTGTTAGTCTTGAAACTGCCGTTTAGTATATCATATAAAAATTGCAGTTTCTATTTCAAATTCTTATTTTTACTCCCAATTCCTTTCGTAATTCTTTTTTATCCGAAATATCTCTCTTCATAATTAGCATCTCTGCATCACAGTTTCAATAGTTGCAGTTAATTTTATTCATTAAACTATGAAAATAATCATCCAGAAGGTTCACATTATCAGGAAAATTCAAATTAAGCATTAATTGCAGATGTTGCTGAAACATTTTTAAAAAAGACATCGAAATAAATGTTTCAATTGAAGTTGCATAATAGTGAGTTGCATAATTTTCCTTTCCTCTTTTTACTTTTTGGTTTTTTTCAAACTAATTTAAATGAAATTGAAATAAAATAGTAATCGAATAGAAATAAAAAAAGGAATGAATTTAAATGATGTTAGATAGTGAAATACCGAAAAAGAAGAAAAAATGAAGTGAGTTTTGATCAAAATGTGAGCATCAGTTTGCTCCATTTTTCTGCTTATTCATTAATGAGTTCACCAAACTAAAATCGATATTGGAACGATCGATTGATTTATTTCAAATAAATTGTAAAAATTAAATTTTCATTCCAAATGAAGTATTTCAGTATGATGCTAAAATGATGCAAACAACTTTCAGTCATTTACCACACAAACACACACACACACACATACACACACTCACATCACACCACACACATGCATAAATATTTTATAATTAAAAATTTTTTTGATTGTTTTCTATTGTGTTTGCAATTTTGTCAGATGGTGGAAGAAAACGTGACAGTGACAGTGTGGTGACAGCTAACACCGAGTGTCAACCTCCGCTATTACTTGTTCTTGTCCTGCTCCCGCTCTTCGTTCTACTACAGCCACCACTATTTGCTCTTTTTGAATCGCATATAATTTCATTCAAATTGTGCATGATATTAATATTGCTTCCATCGTGATTCACTATTTTATTTAATTTCTTCTAAGTCCTACTATTGAGAAATGTAAATTTTGTTAGGATGTATACGGAATTTTCTTTTCATTCATTTATCTAAATATTATCTGCGATATTAGCGTTTGGACAATTTAGTCAAATAAGTCCAAATTTTAATTCAAAATCAATTTTATTAATTACACTTAATGGTATTTTCAAGTATCAAAATTTCACACTTATAATATAATGGCATGAAAACTTTTACAAATACAAAAAGAATTATTGCTTTCTTATTAAACGTGAGTGTGATACCATTTTCAATTAAAATTGTCAAAAGTTCCAAATGATTAACCAGTTAAATCGATATTTGTATTTTTGTGTTATAGTGATGTGCAAGATAATTTAATACCATTTCACTTATTTAATCATTCAATTATCTTCTGATCAAAATTTATTTCTTCTTCAATTGCCATTGGAAAATTCATTGCCTATTAATTATTTATGGCTATTAATTTTGTGATTAATTGATCTTCGAATTAAATTTATTCCTTTTGAAGAATTTTTTCATACATAAAAATTCTCATTGCTAATAATTTCATTCAATAAAAAATTATTACAAAATCTTCCCCGTTTTCTCCTTTTTTTCTCTCAGGAAGTAATAATTTATGTTAATTTTTAATAATTATTGCTAAAAAAATTTTTTTTTTGTATTTGATTACTGTAATTATGAAAAAATAATTGTTAGCAAAATTTATTAATTTGTGTACATTTCATTATTACTGTAATCGAAATATTTTTGTTATAATTTGCCAAATCTTTTCCATATAATTAATGTATTTTCATTCGATGGAATTTTTTTTTGGTTTGGACTGATTAACATACATTCTTCATTAGCAATTCATAGTTTGCACTATTGTAAGTGTTGACGGTAAAAAATTTGTTAAGCAATTGATTTATTATATCATTTGTCTGTTTGGTTGACGATTTTATTTCAAACTTTTTTTCCTTTTTTCTTTTTTTTTTAAACTGAACGAGCAACTGAATCATTCTCTTGCGTTTGTTTTTTCAGTTCAAACAATTTGCACTGTCAATTAGTTGCAATAATAAATCAAATAAGTTGACACAAAATTAAGAAAAACAATTGAACGTCTTAAATCATCTTGAAATATAAAATTAATTTAACAACAGAACTTATACATTTTGCTTAATAATCAATTCCTAAGTTTACCTGTGTCAAAAAAGTGCACGAATGCAATCATTTAATTTAGAAATTTCGAAGTTGAAATTCTTTTTTTTTTTTTAAACCTTTCCTACTCTAATATTACGCTAATTTTATCTTTCCTTTTAAAAGAATTTCGAGCAAGAAAAAAAACTTTAAAACTGTTCATACGACAACTTTTTTTGTTGTAGTATGAATATTTTTTGGCAAATAAAATAATTTCTAAAGACTAACAAAATTTTCCGTTTCTACAAAGGAAAAAAATGAATTGATGAATTATACTGTAATATTTTGTCTCTGCCTTCGTCGATTTTTCTGGCAAAAAAAACATGCGATAGAATTTTTTCACTTTTATAAATTCAATACAAAAAAAAAAAAAAACTTTTAAAATGAGCTTTCTTATAGAACGAAGACAAACAAACAAAAAAATGAAATTTACAAAAGTGAAATAATCATGCAAATAATTTAAGATACAAAATTATTTTGTTATTTTTTTCTGCACTAGAATTTTCCTTGAAAAAAAAGTACTTTTCTTTTTCGTCTTTTTTTTGAACATTCAAAAAAAGAATCTCAAAAAAAATTTAATAAATTCAGTAAAACGAAATTAATAAAATCGAAAAGAGAATTTTTTTTTCTTTTTTATTAAAATTAACAACGTTTGATAATGGAAATATATTTTGTAAAAAAAAAAGTACAAAGTTTTTAAATGTTAATTTCCCCTTAAGTTCTATGAAATTCTTTTGTTTCTTTTCATCGATGATTTGTTTCTAAAATACTAAAAAGTTCAATGAGTTTTTTTCTTTTTATTCCTTTCTCTCTTTGTATTTCTTACTATTTCTTGTCTTTCCTTCTCGCATTTAAATACTATACAAATAAAGGGATGTAAAAAAAAAATGTCGTAATTTTTATCTTTCAAAAGAAAAAAAAAAGTTACTAATGTCGCCTATATTTAAACAACGTACTATTTGTTTATACTTTCTTTCTCCTGTAAATAAGCATTTTTAACATAAAACTTTTGCATATATCTATGTGTGGCATGTGTCTGTTCATGTTTATGTATATGTCTGTGCACACAAATGCATATATGCACATAAACGAACAAAATACACATAAACAGACAAAATGCACATAAACGGACAAAATGCACATAAACGGACAAAATGCACATAAACGGACAAAATGCACATAAACGGACAAAATGCGCATAAACGGACAAAATGCACATAAACGGACAAAATGCACATAAACGGACAAAATGCACATAAACGAACAAAATGCACATAAACGGACAAAATGCACATAAACGGACAAAATGCGCATAAACGGACAAAATGCACATAAACGAGCAAAATGCACATAAACGGACAAAATGCACATAAACGGACAAAATGCACATAAACGGACAAAATGCACATAAACAACAAAATGCACACATACACATATACATATATGCACACAAATTCATATATTTACACATACATAGAAACATATACACGTGCACACAGCACACAGATGCATGTATGCGTGCATGTGTATGTATGTGTATATACATATGTATGTATGTGTTTTTGTGCATATATATTTGTATACATATTTATTTGTGTGAATACATAGGTATGTATGTATGCAACTGTACGAGAATGCATGTATGTGCAATGTATGGGCATTTGATATGTTGTTGTACATTTGTGTTGGTATGTATCTGCATGTGTGTGTGTGTATGTGTGTATGTGTGTATGTGTTTTTGTACGTTCATGTGCTTGTGTGTATGCGTGTCTGTGAGTGTGTGTGTGTGTGTATGTGTGTATATGTATGTGTATATAAAAATATTCATGATTGACTTGCTCACTCTTTCCTCAATATGAAATTTTTTTTGAAATATTCACTATTTTATTTTAAAAAATTTTAAAGGATACTATCTATTTGACTTTTTTATCGTTTTTCTCATTTTATTATTCTAAATTTTTTTTTCTTTTTCTGTCATCCATATTTATTTAATTTTTTCTTTTTTTTTAAATCGATTTTTAAATATTTGATTTTCAATCTCTTTTTTTAATCGATTTTTAAATATTATATTTGATTTTTGATTTTTTTTTGATACATTGCAATTCATTTATTGTTATCAGCCATTCTAATTATAGATTTATTGTTATCACATTTATTTGTCGACAAGCAAATTTCAGTTTAGATTGTCATTTTTCTGTTCAATTTTACCGTACGTTTTATTTCGTCAGTTAATCATAAAATTTCTCTCTGTGTTACAATTTTGATGTGAAATATTTTCATCACTTACTTCTTCGTTTTTTTTTTTTTTTTTTTTTTTTGGCCAGGTCAAAAGCCATCACAGTAAAAAAAAAGAATAATAGTTATAAAAGATCAATTTGTCAATTTATTGCGGTATTAAAATAATTAATTGAAAATTTTTTAAAATATTGCAGAAATAAAATTTTATCAATTTTCTTTTAATTTTTTACTAATTTGCCCATTATTATTTAACTAATGAAATAATTTCACAATGAAAAAAAAATTTTTATTTTACAAATTGAATCTTATTTAGTTTGATCGTAGCAGTTTTGATTAACTTTAAGTAAATAAGCTAAGAAAATTTTACTTTTAATCAGTGACTAGTTTTTTAATTAATTAGTTTTTTCTTTTAATTAGTAATTGATCACTGATCATTAATGTATGACTTTGCAACGAATCCGTATGCTTTCGATGAATCATATGCGATGAGTCATGCGCATAATTTAATTTTGATTAATTTTAAATGTGGAAAATCACAACAGCAATAAATTGACCTCAAGGATGTAGCCAGTGGAGAGCAATCAGAGTTCCTTTTTTCTTTTTTCACCTGTGAAAATACAATTATTATTTAAGCATTAATTACCAAATAAATTAAAGTTGCATTGCAAATACCACTAAATATCTGCCTAACCTGAGCTAAATTGCTCTGCCTTAATCCCGAAATTAATTAATTTCTCGCTAATTAATCAACATTCATTTTTACATGGGCACTTTTTTTTTGTTAAATAATTTTTCAAAAATTTTTATTTTGCCATTTCCATCATTGCTTTTTGATAAATCAACCATTGCTTAATTTTTTTTTCATAATTAATCAGTTGTCAAATAAATCAGCTGCTACGTAAAAAAAAGCTTGCACGTAAATATTATTTCACGCGAGTCAAATTAATCATTGTAACAATAAAAAGACCTTTATGAAATTAAATTTTTACCTCATTCAACTTAAAAAAAAAAATGAATTTTTTCCCCTCAGGGCTTTTCTCTTAGGCTTCTTTCCCCTAACACATTTCGTATTATTTTAATGTCAATTTATTGATTCATTTTTTATTTTAAACAAAAAATTTAATAATTTAATTTTTTTTGCGTTTTTCAATATTTGGATGAACTTTGAACTTCTTTTTATTGCTTTAAATTTTCATTAATTTTCTAAAACTAATTTTCCAATGTTTTTTTGCAGTGAATGAATTTGAATTTGTTTTAAAAAATGTAAAATGTATTCAAGTATGGAATATCTTCTATAATTCAAGATCAGGAATGGTGCACACTTAATTAATTAATTCCGATCAAATCAATGAGTAACAGCAATGAGAGATGCGTTAAAATGATTGGAATGACAAATGATACATGAAATTGTCATTAATTATTCAGTTACTCAAATTTAATACCTAAATCCATTAATCTTTTTTACTGAAAATTTTTTTCAATGTTACAACTCAAATACTTAATAAAATGGCAGAATATGTTGTAAATTAGAACAATGCAGAAAAAAGAAAGAAAGAAATATCAATTAATCCAATTAAAACATGAAACAGGATTGACATATACATGAATCATCATACTCTGGAAATCACTTAATACTTAAAACATTAATAATTTTGCTACATTGTTTGTAAACACTGCGATGATTAAAGCGGAAAATTTTCGATGAAAAATAATAACTAATTGATTTAAAAAAAGTCTTGTCATTTTTTGTACGCAATGTGACATTTGAGATTTTTTTAACTAAAATTCTGGTAAAAACTTCAAAAAATTCAAAATCCACTTTCATTTATTTTGCAAAGTCATTTCAAGTTTTAAATCAAATAAGAAGATGTCCCAAATTGATATTCCTATCATTTACTGAAATATCAACTTTTTTTTTATTATTTGATTTTAAATCGTTCCATTTCCCTCTCTTCTTCTTCGTCATGCACTACCTCTCGCTTTTTTTCGCAAAAAATGAAAAGAAAGAGAGAGAGAAAACGATGAAAGAAACAGAGAGAGATTTTTCAAAATATTTCATAAAAATTGCTTTCATATTCTGCTTGCTCTCAATGTTTCCCGGAATTTCCAGAAAAAAGAATTTTCATCCTTTATTAAATTTTTTTTTCAAAAAAAGTAATTTCCAATTTGTTGTTTAAAAATTGCTATAGCAAAAGTATCAAACATCATTTTAACAATTTGTTGAAAGAAACAAAAAAAAAAAGAGTGGAATAAAAAAGGAAAAAAAGAATTGCTGAATTTCAAATTATTAAATTCAATGCTACAATTCTAATTAAACATGAAGTATGCTTGTACTTGTCCTTTTATTTGAGATTAGCGCGATATTTTTCCTTCAATAAAAATTTTAGCAATTTTACAGAAACACTTTTTTTTTTTGAAAGGAAACAAAATTATTGCATTTCAGATTACTAATTATACGTTGCTCTGTGAGTTCATTGCAAATCCTTTTTTTTTTGTGACTCACCAATTCTAATTTGAATTACTAATAGAAATTTTCGAAATAAAAATTTTAGAAAATCTCCAAAAATTTCTTGACTTTCCATTCTTTGTTCTTGCTTGTTGATCTTTTTGAAAGTTATAACTGTCAATGTTTGCTGACCTTTTTGAAAGTTATAACTGTCAATGCTTGTTGATCTTTTTGAAAGTTATAACTGTCAATGCTTGTTGACCTTTTTGAAAGTTATAATGTCAATAACAACATGCGTGGAATATTTTTTTATCCAGATAAATCTTAGTATTGATAAGATAATAATTTGATTATTATATTACTGTTAATTATCCTCTATTATTATTTGCCAGTAATTATCGTCGTTTTTATCATTATTACTACTACTGCTTTCAATTATCATTACTATTTTTACTACGTATAATAATAATATTATTATCATTATTATTCTCTTTCTTCTTATTATCATTTTGTACTGTCATTTTGATTAATTAAATTGCTTCTTGTTTGAAATAATTTTGATGCAATTATTTCTGATGCAATTTTTGAATGTGAAAAAAAAGATGAAAAAACGATCAGTCAAGAAATATAGAGATAAGAAGCAAGAATTAGACTTAAAATGAAATGGTCAAATAAGTATGGTACGAATTATTGGACTGATGTTTTTTTTTTCTTGCTACACTATATTTCATGTTTGTACTTACATTATATTCTTCATTGTTTGTCTAATTTTTCGTTTACCGGAAAATCTTCATATATATATATATATATATATATGTGCTAAACGTTAAATACAACTTACCGGTTTTAGAGAATTTTTCTCTATATTAATTTACTATAACTAAGTTACCGAATTATCCCTCGAATTTTTTTTAATGATCAGTTTTCGGTCATTTTACAATTCTCATATGTGTTAAATACTGAGAGATTTCAATTAAAAGACTATGAAATCATTATTTGCTATCGAAATTCATCAATGATGTCATGCATGTTTTTGTTTCATATTTTAACCTGAATCACATTTCAAAAATTTATCTGGCAAAAAACTTTCGTCAACCTGTTTCAAAATAATACCGATGATGATTTGTCGACTGGCACTCCATTCCTCTCATTCAGTATATTTCCAAAATAACAATTCATATTTCCATCATTTGATCAATTCAATTTTGTCCCTTCGCCCTTCACAAATCTTTCGCTTCTTTTTATCTCTTTCATATTTTCTCATCATTTCATTATCTTTTTTTTCTTCTCCTTACCAATCATTTTATCATTTCAAACTTAATTTCTAATTCTTATTTTCGGGATGCAAAATTTCTTATTTCTTATTTTTAGGAAAACGAAATTCCATTTTCTTCATCTATTTTCGTTTTCTATCAAAAAATAAATAAAGAAAGAAAGAAAAAGAAAAAAAAAGAAAGGAAAACAAAAACGCGATTCGGTTGAAATCGTGAATGAACTTACGTGGACGACGTGGACGTGACGTTTCATTATTCAGTTCAGAAATTACACCCGGCTAATGTTTCACGCTTCATACAGCTATACTGCTGTACCGGATCTCAATTATACAATTCTCAAATGGTAAGAAATTTCTTACCTTTTTTCCATCTTTTTCAACAGATAAGGTCAACCATGTTTATATCAATTATAATTTCATCACTTGTCGTAAGAGTCACATAAAATTGCTAATTGTTTTACTGGCTTAAGATCTTTTTTTAAGTCACAGTTCTTTTAATCCTACCTTTCAAGTTTGTGTTGATCTTTGCACTTATCTATACATATTATTTATGTATGTATATATATATAGTCTTGCATATGGCATATTTCAGTGTCATTTTTACAAAAAATATCACAATCGAATTCCATCATTTATCTTTTTGTCTCTCCGATTCCCTCTCATCAATTTTCCTCTCTCGCCCTTTTTTAAATTATTATTAATGCACTTTTTATTCTTTAGAACTTTCTTTTTATTCTTTAAAATATTCCCTTTTTTCATTTTTAAAATATTGCAAATATACTTCAAATATTTCAATACATGAAAATTAATTTCGTCTCGCAAATAGATTTAAAAACGTTATTAAAAAAAATAAATTATAAAGTAAATCATTGTAGTTTAATTATTAATTATTTTAATTTAATTTAAATATATAATTTTAATTTGATTTTTCCAGAAAAAAAGAAAACGAATTTATGTATGTACATTATTATTTCATGAATCAAAACTGTATAAAAAAAAAATTTATATCATTTCTGATATATGCCAAATAAAATCAAAATGCCAAGAAATAACTGATTGAATTTTAAATTAAATTTGTATCACATGATTTCCCTTTTTTTTCAATTTTAATTTCGACATTTTTTTTTCTGACGAATGATTAAATTTCAGAACATTTATTACCATAGCATGACCATTTTACTTGATACTCATTTTTCACTTCAATATTCATTTCAAATTAATTCATTACTAAAATACTTTGTGTATTTTAATGTCGAATTTTAAGTTCTTCCGTATTTGTTCATTAAACAATTTAACTTATTAATGAAAATTTACAATTGTCATAAAATTTGAATTTATTATCCCAAAAAAAGGCAAGAGCGAAAGAAAAAAAAGTTTCATTTCCAAAACATAATTCATTTTATTACATTTTTCAATGCTAAGCATATATTTATCATTTCTTTTTATTTTCCATAGATATTATTGTTTGGAATTTCTTGAACTATTTTTTTTTCCGTTTTTTCTTTAGCTTCCTGGCAAGTAATTTAAATAATTTTTTTTCTTTGGTTAGCAATTGAAAGAAGTGAAGAATTGAAAGGAGAAAAGAAAAATAGGAAAATTTGAAATGAATGCAAAACAGTATCTGAAATCATGGACCGAACAAAAGCGATCAGGTTTGTTCATAAAATTTTGTAGCAATAGAATGTAAATAAATTTTTCAATCTTTTAAAATTATCAAAAAAAACTTTTTTTTGTGGAGAACACTTTCAAATTATTTATAGTTACTATTCTCTCTTTCTAAAGAATAAATTTAAATTTCTAATTTTTTTTTTCAAAAAATGAAATGACAAATCTTTTAGTGAAGATTTAAAATAAATTCATTATTCTTCTTATTACTATTATTAAAAATAGGAATTAAATAAAAATGAAAAGTAGCAATACATTGTGATATAGTTTATAAATATAAATGATATAGTTTATAATATTATTGATTTAGGGTATTCATTACATTTATATTTTAGGTACAGGAGTTCAGCATCATGATCCTTCATCTATTGATGCACTATGTGTCAGTTTTGTTAAGCAAACGAAACTTGATCCTGATAAAGCTGTTAAAGACCTAGAATTACGGTAGAAATTTGATTCATTTCAATTATTAATTAAATTTTTTGGGTTTTCATTCTGTTTGTTCATAAAATTATTATCATTTTAAAATTTATTTCATGCTTTGATCATTAAAAATGAAATACTGCTATTTTTGTTCACATATGCCTCCTTATTAAGCAATTAATTAATTTGAATACACTTATCAGTAATTTAATAACAGCTAAAAAAGTACACTGACATACCGGGTATTAAAATCTAACATTTTCCAAACATGCATTATATTACCGTAAATAGTTTTAACATTATCAAATAATGCAGAAAAATTTCCTTTAATCCATCAATTAATATCATAATTAGCATATACTAGTTACATCTAACTAATTTTTTCAAAGTTAAAATTAATCCTAAAAATATTAAGCTAAAATTCTTAACCTCAAATATATTTGTAAGCTAAAATTCATCATAAATATATTGTAAAGCTATTAAAATACATTTATAGCAGTTTAGATCATCAAAAGTAATAATTGCATTATAGAAGGATGGAATGGAGTTAAATTGAAAAATAAATAAATAAAAACTGATTAACCTGCCCTATTTTTGTAATATTTCAAAATTATCTCTAAAAAATTTTAAATTCATCTCTTTTTTTTTCATTATTTTCAATTATTGTTTTTTTTTGATTGTTATTTTTTTTCTCCATCAAATTACTTTAAAGTAAAACTTTATGTAATATATATCTGTAATTAATTTTTATTATTATAAAAAAACTAATTTTTCAAATCTATCATAAAAAATTTCGGTTTTAATTTTAAATTTTCTAATAATGTATGAAATGGAATACAATGTACATTTTTTTCAGGATAGCAAAAAATCGAGAACGAGCAGCTGTAAATGGAAATATGACATCGAACGGTCATCGTCATCGTCATCGTCATCGAAATTCCAACAATGGTACGTTGCGTTTTTGTTTGCGTGCTTATCACTCCGTATCACC